>CM062815.1:72168695-72471195 GCA_031772625.1 Pinus tabuliformis | reverse complement strand
TCATTTTCCTGCATGAACTTCTCAATGAAGTCTTTATCATATTTCTTCTAAGTTAGTGGGAGGTGGTACATTGCAGACAAATATTTTCTAGTGAAAGAGTCGATGACCGTATGTCTCTTGGTCATGAAGTTCCTATCTGCAATGTTCATATGATGAATGACCCATATGATCATATCCATATAAGGCAAGATGCTTGGCCAATCGCCAATTCTATGCAGAAATGAATTGGCCACATCACCGTATGTAATTTCTGAAACAGGAACCCTATCCGTTGTTGTTACTATTCTTCATGTGACTTTTGGCCCTTCATCTTCAAAAATCTTATACATGGCCTCCCAGCTAGAGACCCCAGCATCAGGGGTGTATTTCGTGTTAGAAAATAGCACATGCATTTATGTGACCTCACAAGTAGGAGCAACTGGTTGTTGTTGAACGAGAATTTTCCTTCTGGGTTTAACCGGTCGAGACATTTCTTGTGAATTATTCTTATCAAGACTAGTTTGCGAGGAAAAAACATAAGAATGACCAGTGCCTACACTTAAAGAAAATGACAAAATATGCATGAATGCGATACTTTTATGAGTAAAATCTTCGGGAATATTTAGTATTAATGAAAGCATTTAGTATCAAAAACCATAAATTCACTGCATTTCACCATTAATTGATAGAATGTGCATCCACATGGCCTTCGACACACGTCATCTTTCCTAGAGATTTTTATCGGAGAAATCAGATGGTTGTCCTACCAAAACTTTCAATATCCTATTTCTCCGAACTCAATTACTTTTATCATAACATATATGATATAAAATCGCATTTGCCCTTCATCACAACTTTTGGAATGAAACCTTCACTTACATTTGCCGACCTTCGATTTTGATATGTCTTACACCACCAATTGCCTTTATTATAAGGACTTCAATGTAATATTGTACACGATAGCTTTACCCGATATTCCTATCGAATGAATCAAATGGTTTTCCTAGAAAAACTTGCGATCTCATATATCTTCGGACCTGATTAATTTTATCAGAACATCTTTAATATAAAATTGCATCCACCCTTCATCACAACTTTTGGAATGAAACCTTCGCTTACATCCACTAATCTCTGATTGCGATATGCTAATAGCCCTTGATTCCTTTGAACTCTTTGTGGCTGGCGTAGTAGCCCCCAAATCAAAGCCCTCTCTATTGACCATTTCCAATCAAAGGTGTAACCTTGGTGCATGACATATCAATTCACCGATTGTCGATCATCGATAACCTTCTGCGTTTGGCCCTTGGTATGTATCCCTTCACGTGAATGTAGTCTAGCCCCTATATCCGAGGTTATCAATCAGAGGTTTCACTTCGATGCATAATATGCCTCAACCTCCAATCGTTGATCTCCCATACGTGACACCATCACTGCCACGTATCTACCACTTGTCACCTCATGAGTAATGCCATGTGTTAGCCTTTGTTGGCCTATTGTGAGTCTTAAAACTGCCAAATCTGCCTGCCACGTATCAACAGTGTTGGCATGCCGTGATGATGTCAGCCTCTGCATGTCATTTCTCACAACCAATTACTGGCTGCCACACGTCCCATAATGCATCCAGTCGATGTTTTCCGAGTGTCTCTTATCGTATCTAGTCTTTTTATACCATGCATCCCTTTGGGAGGAGAGAGTAAATGCTCCAACTTCTTTCATTTTGCAAACATCCTTTGTTAATTTTTTATCGCTCATCCCGCACATTAACACTAGCGGCCCATTCCTAGTGATTTCATTGCATATCGCAACTCGCATATCATCATTTTTTAAACGTGGCCACTCTGCCTTAATTCCAAAGATAAAGTACATAGCTTGGACCCCCAATTGTCGATTGACGATATCATAGGACCCCCGACTTCCGATACCGACTTTCATATGGTGTCACCTCTAATAATCGTCGATCGTCAATATCATATGTGGATGCGATTCATTTTTTTATAATGTTTTTGTGTGATTTCGCCTCTGTTGTATTTCACCTTTCCAATATCACATATTTGTGACACCTATCATGTTAAAACCTCCTATACCTAATAAAATCACTTTTTGGCTCAAACAGGGATGAACTCAGGGTCCGCATGTCCTATCGACGTTGTTTTGCACGTCTTAGTGCAAATGCTAGTATGTGTATATATATATATATATAGATATCATTCTTTCTATTCTCTATTTTTTTGAGAATATATGTTATATTATAAATGATATTCTTTCAATTTTAATTATATTTATAAATATAAAAATTTATTTAGATTATTATAGGAATTTATTTTTTTTTACAAGGAAAAAAAACAGTAACCTTTTATTAAAGAATTAATGAAAAGTTACACTAGCAGATGCAATGAAGCATTCAGTAAGTTGCCGCATGGGCTCGAGTGCTTTCGCACCCCACGCAACGTTAGAAGACTAACGTGCACAAAGAATAAGAAAAGAGAAGAGAAAAGAGAAAGAAAAAAGGGGTAAAAACCTGAATTCCGGCTGTGAGTAAAACTCACGCTTCAAGTTTTCCTCCCCTTTTTCTTTTCGACCTTGTGCCACTCTCCTTGAGTGGGCTCGATCGAAGCAATGACTAACTATGTTGATGCATTCAGATGCCCTGTTTATTTGTCTGAGTCTGAAGTATCTGAGTGATGATGCCGTTTGATGCCTCCCATGCTTTGATCCACGCTTATCATCTCTGCCTGATTTTGCTGGGTCTCTACCTGATTTGAGTGGGACTGTGGAGCCTTGTTGTCTGCTATATTTTCCTTCTGGTTCTCTATTTCAACTTCCTCTATGGTGGTATCATCCTCTTCTGCTTCTGTTTCTTCGTCTTCTGTTACCGAAGGGGTTTTCTTTTCCGCGGCTCTCTTCTTTATGACATCGTCTATGTTCTGCCATCCTTTGGGCTTCCTTTGTTGTGGCTTGCTCTTGTTGAGGCTTTTGCATGCATTGAACAGATGACCTGTTTGTTGACATCCCCTGCATCTGAATGCTGTATTCTCATAGTCCAAAGGTTGTTTCCACTGAGTATTGTTGAAGTTCAGAATGATGCTTTCAGGTAATCCTTGGCTAAGATCTACCTCGACACATATCCTAGCAAAAGTAAAGATTCCTTTTATGTGTCTCTCTGAATCAATCTTTAACATTCTTCCAAGGGTATTCCCTATAACTGATAAGGTCTTGTAGTGCCAAAAATGTATCGGAAGATTATGCAACCTTACCCATACTGGCATCCTTGATACCACCATAGTATTGGCATCGAACTCCGGGAACCATGGGGTAACAAACAATCCCGCACTGCCCCAGAACCATGGTCCTTCATTGAGAATTTTTTCCCTTTCTCCTTCTACGAGGAAGATTACTATGAAGAAACCCTTCGAGCATAGGTGGATCTGGCAGTTTTTTGTCCAGACCGTGTGAATCCATTGGTACAAAGCATCCGTTCTAGGCCAGAAACCGTTAAATCTACAAATAACAGCATTTTTTTGTAGATCTGAGAATATGCACTTTACCTCTGGAATATCCAGCGAGATGGAGGGACTCTCTGGCACTTGATCCACGATATACTGCCCTGGAGGTATATTAACAGCTGTGGGTTCTTTCCCCTTTGGAGGTTCTTTCCCTTTGGCTGCATCTCGATAGGTGCCTGTAGGTTTTGAGGTAGATCCCTTAGATCCACCTCGCAATCGGTGATTGAGGATAATTGTTGAGTCCTTTGCAACCCTGTAATGCTGGAGTGTGTGTTGATCCTGCAAGCATATCCCAGAAAATATTAGGATTTGAAATGCAACTGGAATTCCCAGTTTGTCCTGGATCTCTTTTTTTAGCTCCAAAACACTCATTCGTTCCTAGATCTGCGCACAAACGTGTCTGCCTTCTGTTGATCTGATGAAGATTTGTTTCAAGTCTGCTGTGTCTGCCTTGATCACATCCCGTTTTTCGGATTTGTATTGTGGATCTGGCGAAACTTCATTTTGCTTCTGCCTAGATCTGGCCAGATCTGGCAGATCCACCCCGAATCTACAATGCTTGGCCCTGTCTGATGATCCGTTTCCCAGATCGGGCCTCCTGTTAAGTCTATCTCTCATCTGAAAATCCATCAGGTTGATGGCACGTTTTTGGAAACGGATTTCCATTTTCAGGGCAGCGTCATCGATCCCATATACTGCACTGACTGCTGCTCCAAGATCTCGATCTCCCTGAAAAAAAATTTCCAGATCTGACCAAAATAGAGGTCGATCTGTCAACCGGATGGCTGTAGTGATGTGCCTTAGGCTGGATCTATGCACCAACCTCGGATCAAGGGAAATGGTGCCTGATCAGGTCTCGATGGCGGTTGCTTGAACCACTGGTTTTCATGATCTGCGTCACAGAAATGCAGATCTGAATTCTGGCTTGCAAAAAATTTAATAACTTCTCCATACCTTTGGCAGGGACTGCGATTGTCCCTTCCGCATCCTCCATTATTGCTCGAGCCAGCACATTCGCTGAGCTCGGCCACAAAATCCCTCTCGTAAACCCTCGCCATTCGTCCCATCCTCCCTTTATTATAGGAATTTAGAAAAGTAATATTTTCTTTTAATTTAATAGTCAATTTTTTAAATTATATTTTTCTATTATTAATTATTATTATTAATTGACAAAGCCTCCGCGCGAGTCAGAGAGTCTTGATAGGGTTTGTCATCTCTTTAAAATTTATTAAACCTGAAGCTCGAAGGTAATCATTGACGCCAACAAGGAAGTCGTTGGGTGTGTAGCTTGTTTTCTCTTTCCACCTAAGCACCCCTATGAGTGGCCCCTCGAGGGGGGAAGCACCGCCCTCCTATCATAACTTTGTATCTGGCACACAAAAGACGATAGGATAATTTGGTGCTCTTCATCGGGAGGGCAAGCTAACAAGGATACACTAGCACTAGGAGCCCAATGGAAAGAAAAAACAAAAGGGAGGTGCCTAGCCAAAGCCGCTATGAATCCTAGGTTTCTAATCTTGAATAATTGCATAGAGAAATCAAGGTAGTTTATGAAATATCATGCCCTAATCTGCTAGTTTATGGGAACCTGGCCGAAGGAGTAATACATTATGCAATGGACCTCAAAGGAAGTACTAGAACTATGTTTAAGAGAAAAAGAAAATTCAGAGTAATCTTTGCAAATCTGGTAGATGGCAAGTGTGTTTTCGAGAAAGACCCATAATTTATGAACAATGCAGGGCTCTTCATACATTTTTGGGAATAATGTTATAATCCAGAGAAAGAATAATTCCTCGCATCTCTAGTTTGGGTTTGCCTCTTTTCGTTTCTGGAAGAATTTTGGGAACCTAACATTCTCAAAGGAATAGGAAATGTGATAGGGGACTTTTTGAAGTTATCTGAAATAACCAAGCAGAGAAGGTGCGTGTCCTATGCCCAGATTTGCATGTATATGAACATATCGCAACCCTTCCCATAGTCTATTGACTTGGAGGACCATGATTCAATTTGGATGCAATCGCTTGACTACGAGCACATTATGTTTAAGTTTTGACATTTCCATGAGTATGGGAACCTCTTCAGGGATTTCCCCTCACTGTGGTTGAAGAATAACGAAACAAGGACCCAAATGGCAATGAAGGTTTTCAATATGTGGGATGTACAAGAGGTAGATCCACTCTTAACTAAACATCCCAGCAGGGGTCAAACCCATCTCAGTCTTCAACGACTCCACCGACTTAGACTACTCCTCAAGCATAGAAGACTGCACTCACCAACAACAACTTGTTCAAAACATTGGAGTAGTTGGACCACTTGGGAGATATGGAGATTCAAGCAAAGAATATTGCTATACAAATAAGGGAAACGAAGAGCCTAATCATGAAGTGGCTAAAAAATAAACCCCCAAACGTAAAACCCTAGAGGACCAAGAAGAATATTAAAAAATCAAGGAAATCCTCACTCATGCCAACAAAACCCTAGAAATTGAAGGTTGAAAAAATAAAATCAGAGAAGACGAGAGGACCATACTAGAATTTTTCCCTCCCTAAGCGCAGTTATATGTGAAAGAAATCCCTTCAAATCAACTTGCACACTTGCACCACCTATTTATGCAACAGTGCAAGCAACTTTCTCAATAGGACAGGGATCTACGATTAACAATCTCTGGAAAGGATTGTGGATCCCGAGGCATATACCAAGGGGAACCCTAAATTCTTGGAAAAGGGAAGAAATGATGGAAATCCTCTAGGGAGGTTCTTAATGAAGCTAGTGAATAAATGTTGAACTCAAGAAAGATGAGTCGGATCACGAAGTATTATCAATGCATCCCCCAACTGGCCCAATGAAGTTTGTCTCTTGGAATATTAGGGGTTTGAATAACAAAGGTAATATCCAGTATCTAAAGGTGAAAATAGATCAGGAGAAACTAAATGTAGCCTTGTTATAGGAAACCAAAGTTTTCGGTGGTAAATTTAAGGACATTGTGGGTTATGTTAGCGAGGAAGTGAGTAAATTGGAGTAGATGTGTGTGGCACGATTGGTGGGTTAATGGTGATATGGGACCCCAAATCACTTGTTTTTAAAGACTGCATAACGACACCTAATATCTTATTTGGGAGATTCGGGTGCATAGGGACCTGGGAGTGGATCGGTTTAACGGTAGTTTATGGCCCCTCTATTCTCGACCAAAAAGAGAAATTTATAGAGGACTTGTACAATATTAGTAGTCCCTTCCAGATGAGTGTTGGATTATTGGTGGATATTTAAATATGATTGAAATCTTGGAGGAAAAGCAGGGCAAGATTAGGAGGTTGGACCCCATATCATCAATGCTTAGCAAGGCGATCTAGTAATTACATTTATCGAAGGTGGAAATGAGAAATGGTTTGCACACCTAAACCAATAGGATAGGAGGAAGGCTTAAAGCGAAGATCTGCCTTTATCATTTTATTTTATTTGAAGAATTCTTGGTCCAAGAACTACTTGTCAAGGAAATGATACCTTCGAGTTTGGGATCAAACGACTAGCCAAACAAGCTAGAAGATGATCTAAAGATGGTACCTAGGAATAAACCATTTTGCCTCGAAAGATTTTGGTTACAACAACCAAACTTTGTGAATATAACAGAAAAATGGTGGAAGGAAATTTCAGGATAGGAGGGGAGCTGGATGTAGATATTATAGAAGAAACTAAAGGAGCTCAAGCTAAGGATAATATCTAGGAACAAAGTGTAGAAATTTCCTGCAAATTCTCTACAAATCTACCACTGAGATCTATGTAGAAAAGCAGAATGTAGATTAACTCGATAATGAAAAATACTAAAGCAAAATACTTTAATCTTCTTCTACAATCAAACTTTCAGAAGCTTAATAGATTTGAGCAAGATCAAGCAGAACACATATAACCAGAAGCAGAATCAATGCACATGAAACACAGAAGAATACTCAAGGGAAAGCCTCAGCTAAAAACCCCACTATTTGTATTATCATACAAGGTGGAAATATCTCAGAATTACACAAAGCCTTTAGCTCTCACAACTAGCCAACTCTTAGTACAATCCTCCTAGATGCTCACAAGCAAACAAGTCTTCTCACAAACCTTCTCCTCTACCCTCCAAGCCTCCTATTTCCTTGGGCTATTTCTCTTGGGTGATCCTACTGTTACCAAGTGTAACACTGATCACTCATTGATTTCACACCCTGTAAAATTGCGCAATCCTAAAGGAACATTATTCCTTTTGCATGGATGCGTTTCCTTTATAGGAAAACTCATGCAACTGATAGTAACCTGTCCTTAACATTTAGCTCAACTGGGTCTTTCTTTGAATAGACATGCATGGGTTTATGATGAGATAATCTCCAGTTATCTAGATTACACTAGTTGGATGCATGCGTGCATTAATTGACTGAACTCACAATTAGTTCCTCAAACTGTTTGGAACAAATTTAACTGGACATAACTCAGTTAACTGAGCTAACTAACTACAACTCAAATACAACTCATCCTTATCTCCTTAATTAAGGGATAATATCCTTAATTTAAGGGATAACTGTTGCATGACTTCACAAAGACTTCTAGCTTGAATTTCTCCAACTAATTAATCCAAGATGAATTAATTAATTATTTTTGAAGCAGCACGTGAGACTAAATTTGAATTTGAATTTGAATTATCAATTTTAATTCAAGGACAAATTAAAATTGGAATATTCTGAATGTTGTTTTTAGCATTTCTATTTTTAGCATTTCTTGTTTCTATTCTCAACACAAAGAGGAATTCATGAATATTTTTCTAGAGAAAAAGAAATTGGAAGCTCCGATGGAAAAAATACAAAGCAAGATTATCACATAAGGGAGATCAGAGTCCCTAGCAGAGGAAGAGGGCCAAATTATACATGAGCTTGAAGCAAGGTGCAAGAAGGAGGAAGTTCTCTAACAATAGAAATCTATAATTCAATGGTTAAGGGGAGGGCGAATGAAATTCAAGGTTCTTCCACTGCTCAATGATTCAACGCCGACAAACCAATCACATATTTTCTCTAACTTCTTGGGAGCGGAATCGCTTAGTGGAACATAGCGAAGTGGAAGAAGAATTGTTATCATTATATTAGGAATTGTTGTCTGAAGGAGATCAAGATAGATTTGAAGCCATAACTCAAGTGGCAAGGCACATTCATCACTTGATTTCTGTGAATCAAAACAAGGCCCTTATGAGAGAAATTTAGTTTGAAGAAGTGGAAACAATAGTCACAGATATGCCAAGTAACAAGGCACTTGGACCAGATAGATTCACTATGGATTTATTCAAAGCATGCTATCACTTCCTCAGTGAAGACATTCATGCCTTGGTGGAGGAATCTTGTAGGATGCAGTAGATATGGACTGGTTTAAATGCCACTTTCCTTACAGTGATCCCCAAATTTAATAATTCTAGTGAGCCAGAAGGGATTAGACCCATTTCCATCTGCAATGTGATATATAATATAATCTCATCGATCATTGTTAGACAAATCAAACCTATCTTGAAAACTATCATCAGCCTAAAATAGACAGGATTTGTGGAAGGCCGACAAATTTTGGATGGTATCGTGATTGCCCATGAGATCATCGATTCATTAAAAGATAGTAAAAATACATGGATGTTGGTCAAAATATATCTCTCCAAGGCATATGATCACCTTAGCCATGTTTACCTCTTCAAAACCTTGGTTTCCTTTGGCTTCTTTGAGGCTTAGATCCAATGGATCAAATATTTGGTGTCAACCCCCTTTTTCTCCATTTTGCTAAATGGTTCCCCCATTAAAACCTTCAGATGCTCTTGGGGACTTCATCAAGGTGACCCTCTTTCTCCTTTTCTATTCATCATAGCAATTTAAGTATTGGGATGATCTCTTAGTGCAGTGGTGCAAGCAGGACACCTGAAAGGCATTCAAATCCTAGGTCAATATTTGCCGGTGTCTCATCAACAGTTTGTGGATGACACTATGATTTTTGGAGAACCAATGCAACAAGCAGATCGAAACCTAAATATCATTTTATGCAACTTTCAGGACGCATATGGAATGATACCCAATAAGGAATCCATTTTATATTTTTTCAACACCCCTAAGACAATTACACGAAACCCAACCTACACTCTAGGTTTTTCAGTCGAGTCTTTGTCGACTAAATACCTTGGAGTGTCATTCATTTCTAATCCATTAAGGTTGAATTGTTGGAAAGAGGTTTATAGCAAAATTTTGAAGCAGTTGGCCAACTAGCCTTTCAAAGAACTAAATATTGTAGGGAGGACCATGCTATTAAAGGAAATACTGCAATCAACACCATTATATCAACTATCAGTCCTCCTAGCTCACAAAGGCATGTACAAGGAGATAATTTATCTTTTCCGAAAAATTATGTGCTAGGGGCTTCCCTCACTAAGAAATGGGTGTTGGTCTCTTGGGATAAATTGTGCCTTTTGAATATGGGTGGGGGAATTGGCTTAAGGGATCCAAAAATAATAAAAAATGTTGAGGAAACAAAGCTATGGTGGAGGTGGTTTCATGGTGGATCAGAGCTTTGGAAAATAATTTAGGATAGGAAATATTGTCGCGGCTAGCTTCAGGAGGAAAAACTAAGATCTATAGAATACTCTTTGGGATCCCTATTATGAAATATGGCACTAAATAATCATTATATTATTTAGGATCACATATTATGGGAGATCCATGATGGGGAAACGACTCATTTTTGGGAAGATTCCTAGCAACAGATACCAAGAATAGATATAATTGTGGAACTAGAGGCCATTCAAGAGTTCATCAAAACTCGGGATGCCACTCGGGTAGCATATTGTTGGAGGAGAATCATTCCTCAAGCCAACTAGTGGATTTGGAAAATAGAAGAAGATTGGCCATCGTCTGAGGGAGTCAGAACTGACTAATTCTCCAAAACACTCTATGGGAATGACATATTCTAGTAACTCAAGAAAAGGACAAATTACAATGGGTATCGGTCAATAAGATCATTCACAACAAAGGAAGCTTACAATTTATTATTTGGTCAGGAGGGACTCCCTAAAGAACCCTCGTGGTGAAAAATTTGGGTATCCAAACTCAGACCGGAAGTATCACACTTTCTCTAGCTCTTAGGCCATCAACGACTACTTACTTGGGACAATCTTCAAAAGAAGGGGTACATAGGGTTTTCTAGGTGCCCTCTTTGTCAGTGAAAGGAGGATAATATTGAGAATTTTATAAACACTTGTATAGCAGTGGAGGACCTTTATGGGAAGCCACACATCACGTTGGCATATCTAAAATGATTGGTGAATAGCTTAAATGAAATTATAGAATAATGGCATGGCTCTCTCTTCAAATGTTTGGTGGTCAATCGAGCATGGGTATCGGTGTTGGGATTTCTCCTATGGTATCACTGGAAATAATGATACCATATACTCTTTAAGGATCAAAGATCCTTATCATAGGTTGTTTGGGACACCATAAAAGCTAATGTGTGAGAAACAATCATGGCAGAGGACTGAAACGCAGAGGGAGAGGAGGCTCTAATTCTATCCAAATTATATCTCTTTGAGAAAATTACGGGGCCTCAGTTACACCCCCACAATCAAACATAGACCTCTTCCCCATTAGTATTTCCCCCCCCCCAAGGTGGGTTTTGTGAAACTAAATTTTGGTTGATCCTCTAAAGGAATCTATGCCTGACAGGGTATGAGGACATCCTCAGGGACAGTGGGGGAAATCCTTTGGGTATTTTCGCTGGATTATGCAGGGCCACTACCAAAAATGTAACATAATTCACAACCATAGAGAAAAGGCTTCTGCTTTCTCAAAGGATGGGTGTCAATAGGTTGGAAATTACAGGGGACTGTCAATTGGTGATCCAGAGTTCCCAATGAATGTTGAACGACACACCTATATATAAAGTAATAAGAACATGGAGATTGGAGTGACGGGATGCAAAGATCTAGGAGCTTATTTTCTCTTTACCATATGTGATCACCTCGCACACTAGGAGTTTTGGAAATTAAGTTGCAAATTGGTTGGAGAACGGGGGCAACCATGAGTCTAAGCTAAAGTTTGCCAACCATTGGGCGCCTCCACTGCAATCACATGACCAAGAGAATATAGAAGCCCTCAATGAGAAGGAAAATCTTCCCTCAATGGGGGTTTCAGAAGGGAAATCAATGACTCAAGAAGGGGTTGTTAATACCTGCAGTGCACGCCATTAATGGTTAGCAAGTGGACTGAGGATGCCTTATTTGGCGGGAGTTGGGTGAAGGTTCGAGAGAAGGCTGGGAAGTTAATTGGAATTTGATTAGTTGAGGGACTAATTGGCAGGATACGTGAGATGAAGTTAGAGATTGTGGTGGGTGCTAGCTATTCAGGTGTGCAGGCGGGCTTAACTCTCAAGCCATGCCATGCTCCCTATTTGCAGTATGTGAAGAGGTGTTATGTCTTAGGGAGGTATAGTGTGTTGGTGGCTCTAGAGTTGGCTTTCACTGTAGTTACCTTTGACCCTATGATGCCATGGTGGGAAGAAACTTTTAGAGAGTCAGGGCAGTGTGGTTCTAGTGTGGTTGTCAAAGCTTGGGATGACAACAACGTGGTTTGAGGGTTGCTCAATTTTACTGTGGTGTGGGTAATTTCTTATAGTTGTGCCTATGGTGTTTTTTTCATTTGGAGCTATGATGTGGTTGGCTTTGCCAACCTCGTGGGTGAAATTGTCGATCGGGGTTTTGTGGAGACTAGCAAGTTGTTATGTTACAATATTAGCTATCAATCTATGGGTTCTAGGCCCATTGTGAGGCTAGAATGGGCATGGTCCATCGACCCCAGGGGTAGCTTCATGCAACAAAAGTTCGACATATTGTGTTGTAGGGGACGAATGGGTTGAGCTGGTGTGTGGCCAAGGCGGGGCAGGGGCAAGTTGGTAGCTTTGTGCCACTGTTACAAAGGATGGGCCTGTGGGGAGGTTTCCTGGAGTCAGTCTGTGGGGAGTGGGACCATGGAATTTTTGGAAATAACGAGGGCATGGAAGGAGATGTAACAACAAAGAGGCCCAGAATGCAGAGGTGTCAGCCATTGAGGACTTGGAGTTGTGAACCAAGTGGACTAGAGAAACATTGGAGAGGAGGTGGACCAACAAGACAATTCTCCAGGCAGGGTGTACCTCCTGCCTCCATTCGATTCTGTTGAAGCACAGTTAAGGAAACTCACTCTAATGATAGAACAATTAGGTTGAGACCAACATAATGACCATAATGAGCTTATTGCCTTTATGAACGATTTACAACAAAACTAGTGGTACTTGATGGATAAACTAGTTTCTCTTTGGCGTAGGAAAAAGAACATTCAAGATAGGTTGGCTTGGAAGGTTGGTTGGCGCACACAAAAACACACGTGCATGAGACATTTTGCCAACGTCCACTGCCAGGAAATAGATTGGATGCTCCATATCCGGGTAATGTTGATATTGCACGATGATGGTCAAGTGCTTTTGGATTTTGGATCAATTTTGTTTATAGTGGGAAACTTGTGTGAAATCTTATAGTTTTATTTTACTCTTGTCCCTATGTTTTCGCCAGTTCCTCCTAGCTAATAAGTCTAGTCAAAATGAAACTAGAAACATTTTGGTCAGGAAAACTTCACAATATAATCTTTTGGAAAATGAATAAAAACTTTCAATTTACAATAAATATATATATATATATATATATATATATATAATTAAAAGTTTTATCATGAAATTTTGTTTGTTTTTTTTTTTTTCATTAAAATTTTTGTATTTATATTAAAATTTTTGTATTTTATAGACTATAATTATATTTTCAAGAGCCATAATAATTTGAACTAATGAAAGAACAAATGCAATGTCTACTAAAAATATTCTAGAAATGCTTGTAAACCATGGCTCTCTTTTCTTTTAGTGTTGGAAATGGTATCTCTATATAAACTTACGATTCTAAAATAATATTTGCATAATGAAATTTATTATGTTTTAATAATTATTTAATTTATTTATGTGATTGATTTGTGTCTGATTTGTGCCTTATTTTGTAATGATAGCAAGAGTACAATGATCACATCACTAGTGAAAAGCTGCAATTTGGGAATTTAGGGAATTCGTCCTTGCACATAAATGCGCAAATGCTTGATGGAGATCGATACTCTGCAACCTTAACTCCATTGTAATGGGTGTCAAATGCAGTGTATCATCCGGCCATTAATCTGTCACACAGTCCCACAAAAGCTAAAGAGTATTATACCTCGAGAGTATTATTTACTGTCTACCCTTCAACAAAAGCTGAAGAGTATTATACCTCGAGAGTATTATTTACTGCCTACTCTGTGCACATAATACATATGATTGGTAAGTGAGTTTTATTCATCCTCCCTATCTGAGGCGGTATAGTAAACAATAAACACATTTTCATTCGTACCAACAATGTGTATAATTCTGATCTATTTATTGCACGCAATGACGTACACACAAATTGATTTACTGCACTAAAATGTAACATAATAATATGAATATTACATTAAATCTACTACTTACCCTTCCCACATAATACATATGATTAATAAGTGGGATTGTGAGTAAAAAGTGCACTCACGTCTCATTTAAATATGGGAAGATTGCACTTTCTTAAATCATTTAAATTTTTATCATTTTCACTTAAACTTAGTTAAATCAAGTTAATTTCAGTTAATTTCAATAAACCGATTAATATTGATAATGATTAACTAAAATTATAATTTATATCAGTAAAAATCTTCTGATGTATTAATGTTGGGCTTCCCGTATCGTTTAAATATGGGAAGATGATGCTTTCTTGAATCATTTAATTTTTTTTCATTTTCTCTTAAGCTTAATTAAATCAAATTAATTTCAATAAACTAATTACTGTAAATAATGATTATTAATTGAAGTCCTTGATGGGGGTGTTAACTGATGTGATAAGGTTTCAAGAGGGGAGATTTACTCCCCATGCAAGTGGCAATTGAATGGGGTGGCATGTTGGTGAAACCTCCGTCGGTAAGCGAGATAAGAACTTTTCGGACGCAACATTGGTTATTTGTGTAGATTGGTGCACAAAGGATCTTGATGGTTGGTTTAAGGGGATGAGAGCTGAGTCGTCAGAGGAAATTCATGTTCTTGGAGAGAAGGGGGGCTATCTATTGCAGCGCTACCCCACCCTTTGTGTTGCAAGGTCGAAATTGAGTGAAAATTTAGGGCTCAATGTTTCTAATTTCGTTAGTGAGGAAGTTCAAGTCATAACCATTTGGGACCCTGGTTCACTATGGGTGGTGCTAGTCGTGGGGAGGCTTCTAGTGCTAGAGTGCATGGGTTTATCTGGCACCAGGGCTTCCTTCACGTCCACTAGGGAGATATTATCATTTTCTTCGAGACTAGTAACAATTCCTTATGTGTTCTTTTTTGCTCATTTTTCTTTTGTTTGGTCTCTGTAGGGGAGCTCAAAGCGTTCTGAGATTTGGGCAGGGAAGCCATTGAAGTTGGCGAAAGTGTAATCTTGGTTCACACACCTATTCACTATTATCATTGGCCCTTGGAGTCGCAAAGTCTAAGTGTATTCGGAGCTCTCGATGTCTCATTTCTTGGGGGGAGGTTTGGATGTGTATTGTTGAACAAGGGGGATTTGGCATAGTGTGCGCTTGTGGTACTATTGCAGGTGGTCTAGGTCTGCAGATTGGGGTAGTTGGCATAGTACTGTCTGGAAGTCAAAGGGTGGTAGTCTTTGGGGAAGGAATTTGGGTAACCGACAGGGCATTTGGCTAGATTGTTGGTTTTGTGCCATGGGTCTGTGGGAAATTCATCCCTCTTAGTAGTTGAGGTTATGGGGGGCTGCATGCGGTGACTAGATGGAGCACCATGCAACACCAACGTGGTCGGGCCCGACAGGTTTTTGGTCCTCATTGCCAAGGGGTAGCTCACCGAGTTAGCCCAATAACTAGCCACCTCACCAAGTCACATGGACCTACCTCCACCCTTCTATTCTTAGAGGTTCATATACAAAATTGTTGGTAGTGTTGGAGCAATTGTCTTGTGACTATCATGAGGACTGCAACGAGGTCATTTCCTTTATGAATGGCCTCCAACACAACTAGTGGCATATGATGGACTATTTTATCTCTCTTTGTCAAGGACAAAAGAGACTATAGTAGCAGCCAGAAAACTTGGAAGACAGGATGGCTCATATGGAGGCACACATTCACGAAGCCTTTTTCCCACCATGTGGAAATGGTCCATATGACCCAACTCTAGGTAATATAGCAGATTAAGGATGGTTGTTGGTTGCATTTTGATCCTTGGGCAACTTTGGTTATTTTGATAAATATGTATATGGTCTATAAGTTTTATGTTGTTACTATCAGTGTCTTTTTTGTCTTTACCATCTGGCCAACAAGTCCAGTAGGAATGAGATCGATAATGTTTTGAACTCAAGCTCCTCATGAAGTAACTAATTTCTGAATTAATATAATACATAGAATTATAAACAAAAATAATTATTATTAAAAATTAGAAGTTATATCAATAAAAATCCTTTGTTTCACAATCAATGCTATTAATCATCCTTTCCCGTTACTATCTTTCAATTTATTTTTCATTCACAAAAATATTATATAAACTGAACACACAGTATTGTTAGAGCACCATATGGTGATATTGGTGAACAATAAAGATAATGTAAATGTAGACGTGTATGTAATACTTAGAATATTTAATGCAACTCGATCAATATGGATGGGCATCACTTGTGATAATGGTTACCAAGTCGACAATGGGATAAAGAAATTTTCCACATCACAATATGAGCACGATTTTTTTATTCAAATATGTTAAAATTGAATTATTAAATGGGTTAATATATAATATATGCATAAAAGTGTTCTATATATTTATATATAATTAAATAAATTAAATTAAAATAAGTATTATAATTTTATAAATGTGCATATCTTTAGGAATTGTGCAATCAATATTATGACATCATTCATAGATATAAGTTAATATAAACCGGAAGAAACTTTCAATGGGAAGATACATTTTACAAATACATTTACAAAGAATAGTCACATTCTTTTAAGACATGGCAATAGTGATTATATATTTTCACTATTTTTTTACTAAGTGACAGGGAAAAGCTACTATGTAGCGGTTGTTATTGACATGAATTGATTGAAATGCGCGACATGCAATTATTATAAAGAATGAACATGATTTAGTTGTATTATTTTACAAACACATTGTTTGAGACATTGAAAAATATCCATCCTACTTTTGTATTTATATTGGGAGCGATATGTAGAAATTCCTTGTAGATTCAAAATGAAAATTGCAATATGTTAAAATAATTGACTTGAATCTACTTTATTCATTAGCAGAAACAATAATTGATCGATGAAATCATGAAGCATATAAGAGAAAGAATTGAATCACACATAACACAATGATTTTCTGGGGAAATCCACAGCTAAAAACCCTTGCTATTTGTATATTGCATTAATCATAAAATATGAGAATATTACAATGCTTTTCTCAAGCCTGAGCAACCTTTGCACTATCTCTATCTATCTCACTGGTTCCTAGATAAGCTCAAGACAATACTTAGCCAGTTTCTTGCTTGCCCAAGTCCCTATTACCTTGTGTTGTTCCTCAAGGAGTTAGCTCCTATTTAATTGGGAAATTCCTCAATTATGAATTGTGAAATACTCATAGGCCTTCCTTTTATTGCATGCACCATCAGTTTAATTTAGATGATTTTACAACTGA
This sequence comes from Pinus tabuliformis, assembly GCA_031772625.1. Classification (NCBI taxonomy): domain Eukaryota; kingdom Viridiplantae; phylum Streptophyta; class Pinopsida; order Pinales; family Pinaceae; genus Pinus; species Pinus tabuliformis. The sequence goes on along the minus strand of CM062815.1, from coordinate 72,453,919 downwards.
TAGTACAATGTCCCTGAACTCCAATCTCAATTGGGAATTTCTCGGATCTGACATGCATGAGTTAATTATGAGTGAATCTTCAATTTACTGGTTGATCACTCTAGGCAGCGCCACATTGTACTTTAGGCAGCACCATACTACAATTTAGACATCACCCCAATGTATTTGAGACATCACTCTAGTTAGACCCTCAACTCAAATTAACTGATCCAAATAAGTCAAATTAACTTAGTTAACTATTACAAGTTGTCATGAGATGTCAAATTACAATTTTATTCCCAATTTAATTCAAGGACAAATTAAATTAGGATTTTTCTTGATGTTATTTTTAACATTTCGTGTTGCTATTTTAAACACTCCCTCTCAACAAGAAATAATTCAACTCTATCTCAATCCGGTACCTTTGGAATGTTCTGCATGCAACACTACTGCAACCCAAGAAAAACATCCAAACAAAATAAATTCAATCAACTGTGGATGCAACATTCTACTCGGAAAAGTGTGTTGATGTTGACTCTACTACCGAGCCTCCTTCTTTGTTGTCGACACTTCTTTGCACTCCTCAGTATCTAATTGAAACTAATCCTCCTGCTACTGAATATTGTGGGCCCCTGTAGCAAGGTAATGATCCATGAGACTAAAAACACCTCAATGGATCTTGCCCATTTTCTGAAACTCTGTTAGGGTCCCACCCTAACCCCCTTATTTATGTAATGGGATCGAGTCATAGTCAAGAGTCAATAAAGCCCATATTAATAATTGTAAGTGGTTAACCCGCAATTAATGACGGGACCACAATTAGTTGCAAATGGGCCGTAGTATTAGATAGATGGTATTAATAAAACCCATGGTATTGATCCATGGTATTGCATGTATGATTCATATAGAAAGGATAGAGACTCCTTGCGAGGAGCATCGTGTCTTATTTTTGAATCGATCTCTGCTCTATTGGAGGTTGCCCCCTCGAAGAGGCCAATGAACATTGCTTTCTGGATAATAAAATATTTGTTGTTGTCTCTCACTATTCTATGTTCTGGGTATCTTTCTTTGCATATTCTGTACTTGGGTATCTTTTTGCAGGTTAAGAGCATAACAAGTGGTATCAGAGCACTTTCCAGGGCCGGTGGGATCTCCATTTCTTAGCAATTTTTTTTTTGGCTAGAGACGTGTTTCGGCATCTTTAAACCACGGGATCTGTCGTTGAGCGCATAAACCTATGGATTTGGGGAGGCATGCACGCAGGAAATACAAGAGGTGGTCACACTTGTTGGACTCCCTTGTAACCCCTATGGGTACCCCTTCGAGTAGTAGTGCATTAGACAGAACCACGTACGGACTGTCTTCCAAGTACCTTCTGGGTATATCAGAAGCCCCTTAGCTCCTCTGCAACCTCGCCATAGATAAACCGTCGGCCTTCTTGCTGCTACAGTACACCGAGAACAACACTCGGAGAGATTACTCGCCCGTATGATAGGGTAGTCAGGTTGTACGGCTAAGGGTACGGTTGATCCTCCTTAGTTAGAGCCCTGAAACATTGGGTTGAGTACTAGTGTCAGACCCTTATGTATATTGTGATCTGTAGCACCTGACACTCCTCGAGACCATAGTTCCCTTTTCTATCTTGGGATCACGCATCATCTCTGCCAGATCCGCTCATGCAAAGGGGTGTAGCAGCAGCAGACATCAGTCCCGCAGTTCCAAGTTAGCAGACCAACCATTCCGATCTATTAGATCCATCAGATCCGCAGCAGCAGTCTGTTCCGCTGCCCAGAGCTATCCGATCCGCCATTCAGATCTCTCAGATCCACTAGATCTGAGTAGTTGTGTGGGGTTCCTATACCGGGGCATAATTTTCGCAGGACTTTTGGCAGCATTGACATTTTGAGGATTTGGCGACTGCAGTATTCATAAGGAAGGAGGAAAACTCCGTTATGAGTTTTCAGAAAAAAAATAAAAAAAAATAAATAAATAAAATAAAATTCTCCCAGGGCGCTTATTGGTGATCTAGCCCATCAGAATCAGGATGACGAGTTGAGCACGGTGGTACCATTCAATTCTTACTGAAAATTTTTTTTGGGGCAGTCCCAAATCTCAAGAACATCTGATCGGTGCATGGTAGAAACTCGAGCTCAAGCTATGGCCAATGAGAGGATTGACAAACTTGAACTAACCTTGCAATCCATCCAAAGTCAACTTGACAGACTATCTACCCTAATCTCAAAGGGCAAGGAGGAAGCCCACGAGGAGGCGTATAATGGCAATGGACACAGTGAGGGTGAGTCTAGCCACTCTCCTCACATCTGGGGCACCCACCAACAATCCCGTCAGTGACCTCCCAAGTTGGATATGCATAAATTTGATGGTTCTCACCCAGCAACATGGATAGCACAAATGGAGCAGTATTTCAATCTGAATAACATCTTAGATAATGAGACTCAGCTTATGGTGGGGAGCATGTACTTGGACAAAGAAAGGCGGCAATGGTGGGAATGGCATCAACGTTGCAATGGACCTTTTCTGGCTTGGAACAACTTCAAAAAAGCTCTTACAGACCGCTTTGACCAGGAATCTTCTTTTTTGGGTCGTCTTACTAAGCTCCGACAGACTGGCACAGTGGATGAATATATTACAGCCTTTGAAGCCTTAGCCCTCCACACTAGGGGTCTCTCAAATGTGTTCTACATGGAATGTTTTATCAGCGGTCTTAAAGAAGCCATAAAATCCCAAGTCCTACTGCACCACCCTCCCACATGGACGGAGGCTTGCAAGGTAGCTCGTAACGTGGAACGTGCGTTAGCAGCCTAGTACAGTCGCCCAAATTTCTCCGCTAAGGGTCGCCCCCCACAGGCTCACAACACGACTCAAACACTTAAGGTCCAAAAGGTGTCACCTGCAGAAATGGCCGAAAGAAGAAAGAAAGGATTATGTTACTACTGTGATGAAAAATACTCCCCAGGTCATAAATGCAAGGAGCCCAAATTTTTTCAAATTGATGCCACTAACTACAGCTCATCGAAGGAAGATCCACCACTTGAGGAACATGAGGCGGTAGAAGAGGACAACCAAAAGGACAATGTCCCTGACGAACCAGTTATTTCACTGCATTCTTTGGCGGGGATTTCTTCACCTCAAACTCTCAAAATTAGAGGTTTTATTAAAACATCGCCTAGTATTAGTCTTGATTGATAGTGGAAGTACACATAATTTCATCCATCACAAAGTCGTGGAAGCAGTGCATTGTTTTGTACGAGCAGTTTCTAACTTCCAAGTCCAAATTGCGGATGGAAGCACAATGAAATGTGAATGCCGCTGTGAAGATGTCAAACTTCAAATGGGGGGTTATCAGTTGAAGACCCACATGTTTGCCATACACATGGGAGGGTGTGACATTGTCCTCGGCGCTGAATGGCTCCGCACTCTTGGGTCAATCACAATGGATTTCTAGGAGTTATATATGAGTTTTAAGCAGAACAACTCCACACATACCCTCCGGGGACTCCACGCGGGAGCTCCCTCTATCATCAGCTCGCATAGGATGGAAAAATTGCTAAAAAAGGGCCATCATGGAGTTATAGCTCAATTTAATGCTATCCAGGCAATCGCAACCAAGTCTCTGCCGATTCATCCTGAGATGCAACAGATTTTAAATAACCATCTGTCGGTCTTTGACAAGCCTCATGAGCTTCCACCCTCGAGAGGGGAACATGATCATAGAATCACCTTGGTTCCAGGGGCCCAACCCCCAAATGTGCACCCATACAGATATCTATTCACCCAAAAGAATGAAATAGAGAAAATAATCAAGGAACTTTTGGAAGCAGGTGTCATTCGTCCCAGCATTAGTCCTTATTCATCACCGGTGGTCATGGTGCTCAAGAAAGATGGGGAGTGGCGGATGTGTCCAGACTTCAAGGCCCTCAATAAGTTGATAGTCAAAGATAAATCTCCCATCCCGGTGGTTGATGATTTGCTGGATGAACTCAATGGGGTTCAATTCTTCACTAAGCTGGATCTGCGTTCAGGCTACCACCAAATTCGAATGAAGGAAGTTGATATTCCAAAGACTGCTTTCCGAACTCATGAAGGCCATTATGAGTTCCTGGTCATGCCATTCGGTCTTTGTAATGCCCCATCTACTTTTCAGAGCCTTATGAACCACCTTCTCAAACCATATCTCAGGAAATTTGTTCTTGTCTCCTTCGATGACATCCTCATCTATAGTTGCACTTGGGGCGCACATCTTCAGCATGTAGATCTACTCTTGCAACTGCTCCGCAAGCATAAATTATTTGTTAAGATGTCCAAGTGTTCGTTTGGCATGGAAGAAGTTGAGTATTTGGGCCACATTGTGGGGCGTGAAGGTGTCAAGGTGGACCCCAAAAAGATCCAGGCAATGCAGGATTGGCCTCAACCTAGGACCTTGAAGAGCTTGAGAGGATTTTTGGGTCTCACGGGCTATTATTGCAAATTTGTCCGCAATTATGGTCGCATAGCGAAGCCCCTCACTCAACTCTTGAAGAAAAATTCATTTTTTTTGAATGAGGACGCACAACAGGCCTTTACAGCTCTCAAAAATGCCATGTGTTCCACTCTAGTCTTAGCACTACCTGACTTCACCAAATCTTTTGTCATTGAATGTGATGCTTCAGGTACGGGTATTGGGGCGGTCTTAATGTAGGAAGGACGACCTTTGGCCTTCACAAGACAACAACTAAGTGGGAAGAATCTGGGCCAATCTACTTATGAGAAGGAAATGATGGCCATCTTACATGCAGTAGAGACCTGGCGACCTTACTTATTGGGGTGACGTTTCCAAATCCACACAGACCATCACAATCTTAAATATTTTTTGGAGCAACGCCTATCCTCCCCACAACAAAATAAATAACTCACCAAAATGTTGGGATATGATTATGAGATCATTTACAATAAAGGGCAAGACAATAGTGTAGCAGATGCATTATCTCGCCAATTTGAGGAGGAAAGTACTCTGCTAGCAATTTCCCTCCCCATTCCAGAATGGATTGAAGAGGCTCGCATGGAGTGGTTTTCACATCCCGGGCTCTCCCAACTCATTTCTCAATTGTAGGTGGATCCAAATTCCACCAATGGCTACTTGTGGTAGGATGAGATTCTTCGCTACAGGGATAGAGTCGTAATATAACCAACATCCACCCTCAAAAGTCACATTTTGGCAGAATTGCACTCATCCCCCATTGCAGGACATTCAGGCTTTCAGAAGACGTATGCTCGCACCAGAAGATCATTTTTTTGGACAGGCATGAAAAAGGACATCCTTACTTTCATAGAAGAATGCAATGTCTGTCAACGCCACAAAGGGGAGACCATCAACGCACCAGGAACATTACAACCGTTGCCCATCCCGGCATCAATATGGACGGAGGTTTCTATGGATTTCATTACAGGTCTTCCAAAGTCAGGAAACAAGTCAGTCATCATGGTGGTTGTGGACAGACTTTCGAAGTATGCTCATTTCTGTGCCCTACCCCACCCGTTTACACCGACTTTGGTCGCTCAATCTTTCATGGATCAGATCTTCAAATTGCATGGCATGCCCACTTCTATTGTGTCCTATCGCGACTCGATCTTCACCAATAATATTTGGCAGGAACTCTTCAGGCTACAAGGCACTCAACTAAAACTCAGTACTTCCTATCATCCACAAATGGATGGTCAAACTGAAGCCGTCAACAAATGTCTGGAAACCTACCTTAGGTGTTTCACTTCAGAAAAGCAACATTTTTGGGTACAATGGTTACCTCTGGCTGAATGGTGGTATAACACCAACTATCATGCCACCACCAAAATGACTCCCTATGAAGCAGTATATGGTCAACTCCCTCCTTCCCCTACTTCTTATATCAAGGGGTGCTCAAAGGCACAAGCAGTGGATCAACTCCTACAACACTGCGCAACCATGCTCACCCATCTTAGAGAGAATATTCATCAAGCTCAAAACCGCATGAAGCAACAGGTAGACCAGCATCGCTCAGAGTGCCAATTTCAAGAAGGGGACCAGGTCTTTTTGAGGCTGCAACCATATAAGCAAACATCACTCAAAGACAAGGGTTGTCAGAAACTATCTCCAAAATTCTACGGACCATATCAAGTACTTCAGCGCATTGGAGAAGTGGCTTACAAGTTGGCTTTACCACCTACTGCAAAAATCCATCCAGTTTTCCATGTCTCATGCCTCAAGAAAGTGATTGGGAACAATTTCAGAATTCAAACCAGTCTACCTAAATTGGACAAAGAAGGGTCAATCTGGCTCCAACATGAATAGGTCCTAGACACACGAGACAGGCACCTGCAAGGCCGCATGATTAGGGAAGTCCTCGTCAAGTGGAAAGACACCTCTCCGAAAGATGCAACTTGGGAACCAGCCACTATTCTTCAACATTTTCCGCAGCTTCAGCCTTGAGTACAAGGTTAGTCTTAAGGGGGAGGGCATGTTAGGGTCCCACCCTAACCCCCTTATTTATGTAATGGGATCGAGTCATAGTCAAGAGCCAATAAAGCCCATATTAATAATTATAAGTGGTTAACCGCAATTAGTGACGGGACCACAGTTAGTTGCAAATGGGCCGTAGTATTAGATAGATGGTATTAATAAAACCCATCGTATTGATCCATGGTATTGCATGTATGAGTCATATATAAAGGATAGAGACTCCCTGCGAGGAGCATCGTGTCTTATTTTTGAATCGAGCTCTGCTCTATTGGAGGTTGCCCCCTCGAAGAGGCCAGTGAACATTGCTTTCTGAATAATAAAATATTTGCTGTTGTCTCTCACTATTCTATGTTCTGAGTATCTTTCTTCGCATATTCTGTATTTGGGCATCTTTTTGCAGGTTAAGAGCATAAAAAACTCTTGGACTATGGTTTCATATCACCTCACCTCACACCTAAAGGTATGGCTGCATGTGCTCCCTCTGCCCACTTGGCTTGAAATTTTCCCCTACTGGAGGTCTCTTCTTGAGTGAATGTTTCCACTCGGTCTCCTCTTTGTTTCTCCAATTGTGGTTGTTCCATAACTTGTTGAGGCTTCTTCTGAGGTTGCTTTTGAGGTTTCATGTTGAGAGGTAATTCATGCTCCCTCTTAACCACCAAGTATCTAACATTTTCCTTGCTCCTCAATGCTTTGCATGCATCTTATACCTCAAGTGAATACAAGTTCTTGACTCGCACACAGATCTGTTTCACCTGTTCCATGGCGACGTGTCTAAGGAAAACCTTTCCTTTTTCTAAATATCACATTGTAACCACGGTCTTTCAATACCATGATGGAAACAATATTCTTCTTTAGTCCTAGAAAATACATCACATATGTGATTCTGAGAGGGGATCCAGACTCCCTCTGAAAAGTAATTGTACTGATATCAGTCGTTCTATACTTCCCATCATCTCCAAACTCTATGTTCTTCTTGAGGTCTTTCTCCTCCAAGTCACTGAAGAGATCTCTATTCCCCATCATATGGAAAGAGGTACCACTGTCGAGATACCACATGCTTCCCATTACAATGCTTATCATGCATGAAATAAGAGTAAAATCAAGTTAGAATTGTGAAGCTAGAGCTTCACCTGTTGTTGCTACTATCGGCTCCTTCTTGCTTGCTTTATTTTGTAGACATTTCGTGGCATAGTGCCCAAACTCATGACAGTGAAGACACTTGATGTTGGACAAGTATTTCTTCTTTCACTCCTTAGCTTGGGACTTATTTCCCTTAGATTTTTTTTTACTGACTAATGCAAAACCTCTTCCACTTCTTTGGATGAGGTCCCATCTTTGGTGTTCCGCCGAATCTCTTCTTACACAAAGTCAGACCACAATCACTCCCACTATGGTAGCTTCTACCTCTCACTAACTGAATCCTAGTAGTTGTGCCAGCTCTTAAGAAGGCCTGGAAATGCTACAGTCACCAAATTGCCTTCAGCAACTATAACACCAACACTTCCAAGCCCATCCCGACATTAGGTGAACTTGTTCAAGTACTTCGATATTGCGCCGCCCTTCTCCATCTTGATTTTTCTGAGCTTTTCCTTCAGTTCCAACTTCCTATGGTCTAGTCTTTTCTAAAACAGGTCTCTCAAGGTGTTGTAGCGGATACAACCACCCTCCAAAATTTTTCCTTCGCTTTATTTTGGAGCCTCCCTACCAACCTTTCACAACATCATCTCTTTCCTCATCAAGGACACAAGCTTCAGTGATTTTCTTGCAGAATGCCAACCTGTCCATGAGAGCTTGTTACATTCCCCTCACAGAGTATTTCTCTGGACTTGGTCCAGTTGTAGGTTGAGTAGCTCCCTGAAGAAATTGCACAATTCTGGAGGGAAACCAAACTTCCCTCCAGAAATTGCACAATTCTGTCTGGCAGCCCGTTGGGCTCCAGAATTACGCAAATCTTCCAGTCAAGCCTCACTGAGAAAGTTGCACAATTCCTCCCAGTAGGGCTACTCAGCTCAGGAATTGTGAAAACCTGGACAACAGTCAGTTGCTTTACCCAGAAATTGTGCAAATATTCTAGGCAGCCAGCCCAACTCCCTCCCAGAAATGCGCATTTTTTCCTCCCAGCTGAGTAGACTCTTCCATGTGTAGTTGAGTTGACCGATTCCACCCGGGACCAAGAAAACTTGACTGGCATGCATGGGTTGCTTTTTCCTAGAATAGAAAAAAGCAACATGCAAAAATCATCCCTAGATTTTAGGGAGCTATTTTTAGCAGCTGCTGGTTACATGCAAAGATTGTTTTAGAATATTTCCTCCAAGTGTTGCCTTTTCCTAGATTTGTGGCATGCGTGTCATGAGCCTAAACATGTTTGTTCGACGCTTTAGAGCTCACTCATTCACATCGATCTTGGAGCTCTGACATCCCACAACACATCCTGGAGTCTTCGACACATCAAGCTCAGCTATTCATGGGTAAGTGGTCTTAACTTGTATTTTGCAACATTTCTATCGCTTTTTGTGTTTTCACTTATGTGAGTGTTGTTTTCTTGATTTCTATGAACACTTTCTATCGTTTACATGCATACTAGCTTGTACTAGCACCGAATTAGTTTTCGTTAGCATCTCATTGCTGTCGCATGCATGAAACTGTTTTGCATGAACGGTCGTCGATTCGACGACTCACTTCACCCACAGGCATGTTGTTCCATTTTCTGAATCTTTCATTCAATGTTTGCATGCATGATCATTCACTTCTACTTACACTCAGTATCGCCATGTATTCAAAATCACATTTTCTTTCAGTTTCCCATCGCACGGGTCTGAGCAGCCTTGGCCCGGACTCTGCCTCACCATGACAACATTGCACAATACTGAGAAGGAAGGCTTTTTCTTCCCCTAAGGAAATGTGCGTTTGTACCCAGTGACTGCCCTCCAATCATGCATTGTGCAATTTTGAGGGAGAGTGACTACTAGCCCAGAAAATTGCACAATGCAGTCACTGGGCCTGCAATCACTGCTAGCTTAAATTACACATTACACAATTCCAACAGCCAACAAGACAACCTGGATTGCGCATTGCACAATTCCAGCAACCAGCCAACCTCCCCAAATAGCCCATACTGCCTTTTATGCAGTTTTGACAGCCAGTCAACCATCCTCCCAGAAGAAATTGTGCAATTTTTGCCAGTCAATTGGTCGGTATGTTGCATGTCGTTCCTCATATTTGCTTTGATTTTTGATGACAGATTTCTTGTCATGCATGTCGCTTTGTCTCCAGATCTAGCAGATGTTCGTCCTCCTCTTAGTAGTTCATGATCAATGGCATCCAAGAGAGCAAGATTAAAGGACACTGACGGAAGTGCAACTGGAGCAAAAGTTGAACGAGTGTCTGCAAGTCTACCAGTATATGAAGATACAAAGTTGATTGTAGACAAGGACATCAAGCTAAAACAACAAGAGGTCAATCATGCATTTGTAGGCACATTTGGGCAAGACCTCGAAGACCACCAAGTCTATGTGAACATCCACAAGTCTGGTTTGTATCGGATTGCATGCAGATATCCCGTGCTTCCATGCGCGGACATGATACATTGGATCATCTTGCACACTGATCCTGAGACAATGACATTGAGCAACATAATCAAGATGAAGATTTCTATCTTTGGGGAAGAATATTATGATGATATGTATCATATGTCACAACCCGTGATCATCATGGAGACCCCCTTCAAGATGCCCAGCAGTAATGCCAACTCCAAAGACATTTTGAAGAACTGGGTGAAGGAATCGGCTTGATTTAGGATGACACCAAACTAGGTCTACAAGACGAATATACTATTATCACTCCAAAACTTCTTCTAAGTTGTCAGAAAAAGAAATGATAGAGGTAACCACAAACCAACTTTGGAGATTAGGATCTAGCCTTCCTAATCTCAGAGAGGGCTCTCTCTCTTTTATTTAACTTTGTTTAATGATTTTATTTTGGCTAGTTATGATTGTGCTTGGATTTTTTATTTGAATTTGGGTGGTGGGATCACTAACTTAGATGAACAGAGGGTTGCTTTTACCATTGGGCTATGGGGTGAAAATGCCAGACAAATAGGACTAGATTAAGTTCTAAAAACAATGTCTACATGGAAAGATAGAGGAGTTACTACAGATCTCAAAGGCTTGATGGTGAAATGGTTTCCAATCAGACCCACAGGGCAATTAAGGGTTCCTTAGGCTAGATTATGAAGAGAAATGAAAGAGGTCAACTGGGATGGGAGAGCAATTAAGGGTTCTCAAATCCGAATATCAGAGGAAAACATATAAATGATTAACTGTGCAAAACGGAGTGTACTTAAAAAAATTCTGAGTTAAATTTCTAGTTAATTCATTCAAATTTAGATAACATTTAAGTGTATGAAACACATAAGAGAGTAACAAAATCAGACAAAGAAGATACTTCACTGCAATAGCTCATCTCATGAATCTTGTAGTGTAATCTTTTTATTACTTGCTCCAGACTGTTGACTTGAAATTTGGTACAATAACCCTTAGGTTTAAGATCAAAATAACTCTACAAATGTATAGCAATCCACCCCCAATACTTCGAATTATGAAGTATTTATACAAAAAGAATTTACAAAATATCCCAAACTGTCTTGGGAACTAATCTAGGAGAAAGAAATATCTTCATGCAAGAAGATAGAGATAGCTATTGAATTGTTGCTTGTTGTCCCTATTTTTTAGGTTCTACAGGCTTTGATCTTTTGATATTTTGCACTTTATTCTGCTTTGTTGTTTTCTCTTCACGCTGGATGTTCTCTTTTACTTTGACCTTTCATTTGATACACTTTCACCTGATACACTTTGACCTGGTTGACCTGTCAATATCCTTTTACTGTGCCCTTTTACTTTTATTGTATATTTTACATTTTTACTATGTATTTCTATAGTAAATCGTCTAGTTTTTCCCATGTCTCAGCATCTGGTAATTGGATATTGAGCATCTTCCTATAAATCTCATCTACCTCTGTATACTTGGCAAAAGTAAGCTTATTGAAAAAAGGTGTTTTACCTCATATTGGAGGTAAAACAAATTCTCAAAAGTTTGATACAATACTTTTCCAGTAGGTATACCCTTCATGGATGAAGTATTTACCTAATATTTGGCCACTTCTCTGATCTTTTTATTATAGTCCTCCTGGGCCATTAATTTGTTTTTTATAACCAAGGGATTTGGTAAACCCTTTTGCCTAAAAATTTCGAACTTCACCATGTATTTGTCAATGGCCAACTGCATGGTTTGGCACTTATCCTCTAAGTTCAACATCAAATTCCTTTTGGTGAGGACCCTCTTTACTTCCAAAATTCTACCTTTTCTATCAGGTATCTCTAGTTCCTGTAGCTCATACCTGTTCTTGGAGTTGAGGAAGTGAATGATCCTTGTAGCTTCCTCTGGCATGTCTCCAAGTTCTGACTTGACTCTTTGAATGGCTTCTGTATCCTGCTTTATTAAATCAATCTATTCAAAAATAACCTGGATGTATGGCCAAATATCATTGACAGATTCAATGATATTGGCCCACAGTTTCTCCTTAGCTTGACCTAAGGGTTCATTGAGTGTTAGTTCCTTCTCCAAGAATTTTATTCTTTCAGTCATCCTTGTAGATTTCTGTTGTTCTTCTTTGTGCATGATTTGGGCAAGTCTGTAATTTTTCTCGAGGCTGGTCACTTTCTCTTTAAACCTATTCATCTCAGTGGTCTGAATGGACATTTCTTCCACTGCTTTGACCAACCTGTTTGCTTCATCACCTGTAGAACCCGTTGTTGTAGACCCTGTTGCTGATGTAGTTGGTGTAGATGTTGGCAGTGGTATGGCCATTGGAGCTGTGGGGACCAAAGACGCTGCCAAAGTAGAAGGTACAACATTGGTAACTGTTGGGATGACAGTTGTAGGAGCATCATCAAGACTAGCTTGTTTGAGTTGAATCAAGTTATCCAATTCTTTATCCATCTCATTTAACTGATCATTTAGCTACAACACTAGGTCCATCATCTCCTCATGATTGGTTTGGCTCTCCAGGACCTCCTTTGTCTGTGGGTGTTGTAAATGTGGCAGCTTGAGTTGTTTCTTGAGGGCTGCTATATCCTCATTTTTCTTTTTTATCAGCATTTCAGTAGCCTTAATGTCACTTGGATCATGGCCCAGTTCAATGACCAAGTCCTCTAATGACTTTATCCTGTTGTCCTTGGCTTGTGAGGAGGCCTTCTCTAATTTGTATTGGGTTGTCACATTATCTAACCTGTGGGAAGCCATGGCCTTTCCTGTAAGGGTGGAGTAAATCATTTCTCCAGCCTATTTGTGGAACTCTATTTGGTCAATGGGATGAACATCCCTGGCCATCACCTCAAAATTAGTCTTCTTATAGTCAGTTGAGGTCTTTGGTTGCTACATAGTGGGCTGCAAAAATGACACCTGCATCTTTCCTGCTTTAATGTCAAATGCTAACATTAACCTGCTCTGGTTGGCTGGTGTATGTTTGAAGTATTGGGCATATGTCTCTGCCTTCAACTTCTCATTCCTCATCTTTATTTCTTTGTACCTATATTTGATGTATTTTTCTCTATCAGCTGGCCTGACAAAGGAAGAAACCTCAACACTTTGTTGGCTTTCAATCAATTGAGTGTTGGAGGCTGATGGCTGTTGCATTTCACTTGATGCAACTGTGTCTTTGCTTCTCTGCCCCATTGTTTCAGTGTCAGTTATTTCCACTGATTCAATGTTCTCCTATTTTTTAGACACAGGATTCAACTTGGGCCCTTTTCTGAGCTCAAACAACTCATTTGTAGTTTCCATGGCAGAACTGGATGCCTCTTCTCTATTCCTCTTTGGATTCTTCTCCTCATTGGCAGGGATCTGTAATAAAGGAGGATTACTCATTGGTTCCCCTTGTTCTGGAACTTGTAGGAAAGAACTCTGGTCAAATTGCTTTTCAAGATCAATGAGTGTGTTCTCCACATCCACAACTGTGCTATCAATATCAATCAATGTGTTTTCCAACCACTCAGATTGGTTGGCAAACTATTCAATATCAAGTCTTGGGTGGTGAATGTAAGGCCCCAATTTGACCTTGAGTCTCAGTTTGTTTATGACACCATGAGGATCATACTACCACATAAAGTTGTTGTTGAATTTCATTTGTTGTAGTATCTTGTCAGCCTCTGGCCCAGCCTCTCTATTATTGCAAATGAATGGGCCCAATTGGTTCTTCATCTTAAATTGGGTCTTTTTCCTAGCAGATAGGAAGTGGACATCATCAGATTTGATGATTTGTCTGAAATACTCAAGTGAAAATATCCTCATAGGGAGGTATTTGGTCAACTTGTAAGGGGCTAATTGGCAGTGATAAACTCTGATTTCAGTGTGGTTTTGGTACAGATACCAGACTCCCACCTTCCTGTTCTTAGCCAGCTGTAGCACTCTCTTGATTTCTTGGTTGATCCTAGGTTGAGTGTTACCAATCAGCATGTTCATGATTAGGTATACAAAAGAGTCTATGAAGTCTTTGTAGGTGGATGCTGTGGAAAATTTCTGGACCAAGGGTGTCCAGTAGACCACTGATCTCTCTTTTCCCTTAGTATCCAACTTTTGGATACTTATAGGGAACTTGTCTGCTTGATAATATAAAAACATATGAAACAACACTGAAGAGTATTTGAAAAATCTTTCAGTGGGAAGTCTGGTGAATTGTTCATGCATTCTATCTGCAATGAACTGAGCATAATTGTACATGATAGTAGGAGGCTTTCCTAGAGTAAAAATGGACAAGAAGGCCAAGATGACCTCATCCACATGCTCATCTGTGGTGTATCCTAGGATACATGAGAGCATGGTGATTATGTGTCTGCCAGTCTCTGAGAAAATGGTAGCAGCATAGGGTGGAGTATTTGTAGGAGTATGGCGGTCTTCAATGATGAAAGTCTAGAAGATTTTCCTTATCTTAACCATGTATAGTGTGGTGTACAAGTCCAACAGGTATCCAATGGATAGAGGGGTCTAATTAGGGCTAGGCTGGATTTGTAGCATTTGGTTGATGGACTTTGGTGTAATGGTAAATAACAACTGCTGGTTTGGGGCAACAATAGCCCTTTGGCTAGGGATATAGCATGTATGACAAAAATGTACGATATCAGGGACTCGATGGACTTCTAGGAATAGATATTTGGGTAAATTGGATTCCAAAAGGTGGATGTCATCGGCATGGTTCATGAATTTGTCCTTACTCCAGAACTGGAGCCTCCGAAGATTGGTTGGGGTAGCAGTGTCTTTTATTTGGAAATCCATGTTTGCCAGTGTCAGATGGCCGATGTCCAAGTGAGGGTTTGACACAGGTCTCACGTCCAAAGAGGTCTGAGCAACCATTTTTAGGTGGAAAGGTGTGAATTAGGCTTATACAGGCTGTAGAAGTGAAACTTTGAAAACCGTTGGGGAGTAAAAGGGTAATTTGCAGTTTGCAAAATAGGGGTTTGGGTATTCGGGTGGAAATACTCTCAAATTTAGGGAAAATTAATTAAATTCAATTAATTAATGTTTGAATTGACTGTACGTTTTCAAATTTGAGAGGGCCATTCTGGTTTGTTCTCAAAATACCTGGAAATTGGTGGTTCAGGCTGCAAACTGGTTTCAAAGGTGATTATAGAGGGTACGGTTGCTTTAGCTGTGCACTGGATGGCTGAATTGGGCATCTGGAGCGTGTTCAGAAGGTAATCAACAGTCAAATTTGGTTGCAGAGGCTCAGGGTGGCGTAGGAAGGCTTAGGCAGCTTTCACAGTGAAAATGAGCGAAAAGAGTCGAAATGGGCTTCTTTGGCCTTTTAACCGGCAACAGTTAGAATTTGGCGCAGAATTCATAATGAATAGTGGATGGTTTAGCTTTTGGCGGGGAGGCAGTTTCAAGGGCCATCCAACTGCTTTTGGCAGTCGGGCGGTATTTCCCCAAGAGCACGCGATTTCGCCTGGAGCTGCCACATAGCCAAAAAGGGTCCAAGAAAAACGTGAATCTCGCGTGCTCTCGTGCTGGTAAAGGTCGGAAAGGGAATCAAAACGATATGGATGCACGCCATCAGATCTGGGGGTGAAGGATCTAATAGTTTTTGTGTGGTAAAACTGCATGGAGGGAATAGGGGTGGAGATTTGTGGGGCCTGGGGGATTAATTACAATTAATTGTAATTAATTAATGAATAAAGTGGGGATTAAAATACAATGAGCGGGATTAATAAAGTGGGACCAGGGTTGAATGTGGTGGGGTTTTCTTAACTGCACCAAAGGTGGTGGGTTAAAAGGGTTTTTGGGAAAAATGTGAATTGGGGGAATTAATTAAATAATGCGGGACATAAATAAAACTTAAGATAAAGGGTTTTTATGGGTTTTTAGGGAAATTAATGAGGGGGGAGAGGAGCTTTTCAATGGGGAGTGGGTTTCACACTAGGGAAAAGGGGTTCATGGTAGGGGGATGACCTTTGGAGGGTAATTTGCTAGGAAATGTGTGAAACCAAGGGGTAAGGGTCAAAATCAAGGGAAAAGGGTACCTTCATAGGAAATGATGGGATAATGGGGACATTAGTAAGTATGTAGTGTGGGATGAAATGAAATGAGGGGAAGTTAATTAAATCAGCTTGTGAAAATTATTTCACGTTCATAAGTGCTCCTGCACACTGAAACATAGGATTAAGCATGATAAATGTGCTTATGCTTTAACAACCTTGTACTTCTGCAATCTTTCCTGTACCAACCCTTTACTTACCCTAACATTTTTTCTTCACTTTATTGGGTGCATTTAAGCTAGCAAAACCTTTCTTTCCTTTTTCTTTTGAAAAGCAAACTATGTAATTCTAACCTTATATCTTCCAATGGCTCAGATTAAGCTTATGAGCACATTTTTGTTTCTCTACCTAACTACAGATCTGCCAAGGTTAAACAGTTTGGCTAGATCTTTATTCTCTATCTATAAACATGAAATTTAAAGCATGAATCAGTCAAGATTAAGCTATTTGACTATCATGGGCTGTGGCATTTATGACAAGCTACACACAACCATTATTTTGCATATAAAAGTAAAAGCAGTGGCACTTGAATTTGCACACTTTCATGATATGTTTTTGTTTGGGGTTCGTATTTTTTCACTTTTCTTTTTCTTTTTGTCCTGTGATTATTCTTTTAGGACATACCCTCTTTACATTTTTAAATTTTTAATATGGGAAACATTTTGCAGAAAGCAAAAGTATGTACAATATTACAATACTAACCATAGCCAATTCAAAATTATGAATCCTATTATTATAGGACCCTAATAGTGGCTCCACATGAGGATGGCATTTCCTAGTGAAATGTCAAGAACTTTAAGATCAGTAGCCTCTGAAAATGTGACTGAAGTTACCTTGTAAATTGTTCTTCTGTGATTCTGCTTTATTCATACTTATGATGGTGAACCTTTCAAAGCTCATGGCCTTCTCTCCGAGCTTCAACTTCAAAAGATTATCATCCAATCCAATCTAAACACTGCGATGTTATATACAATGAGTAAAGTAAAGGGAACTATTATTAATCTGTGGAAAAGTAATGCTTCAGCATTCTACCATTGACAGGTCCTCCTGGTAGATCTGATCCATCTATCTCTCTCAAGAAAAAAGCATTGTTACCTCTGTAACCATAAATGACATAAGGGCCTTGCCATAAGAATTCAAATTTGACATGTTTTCCCTTGTCTTCTTTTTCTGAGTCCCACTTAAGAACTTTATCACCTATGTAAAAATCATCAGCTTTGGTCTTTTTATCAAATATCTTTTTGATTGTCCTGGATTACTTGTGATTTACATATACTTCTTCTCGGGTCTGCTACAAGTGTATGGTCTAAGTTATCCTTCTTTGGATATCATTTGGTTCTACCTGCAACTCCTGGATGATCTTCATCACTGGAACTCCCAAAGAGGATGGAAAAACAACATCCATCCCATATGCTAATTGATAGGGAGATGTACCAATGGACTTTTTGGTAGTTAGTCTGTCTGCCCATAAGGCATTGACAAACTTTTTGTTCCATGTTTTTTTATTGTCTTCCAGTAATTTCTTAAATGAAGTTTAACCCCCATTGTTGAAATGGCATTTCTGTGGAGATGGGTTTGAAAGGTAAAGGTAAAAGCTTTCTTTTTCCCTCAAATATCTAGCAATTATGACAGGAGGCCACATGTTTCTTAACATCTGCAAAAAGGGTGGGCCAGTAAAAACCAGCCCTCAGAATTTTGTCAACAGTAGTCTTCCAATACAAGTGTCCTCTACAATCTCCTGCATGAAATTCTTGCATAATTTTATCAGCTTCATCTTTCAGTAAACAATTTAATATAATACCACCATTGTCTTTCCAAAATAGCATTATCTATGATACAATATCTTAATGCCTTCATTTTCAAAAATCCAGCTTTAGTTCTTGTTAAACTAGGAGGAGCTTGTAAGTTCAGTAATACAAATATGATTTCTACATACCAAGGTGAACCAGTAAAAGGTTCACTGATTTGTGGAGTCGCCATATCTTCCTGATCATCAAAGGCACCAATTAAATTTATATCTAGAGCCTGATAGTTTGATTCAGCCATGAGTTTGGCTAAACCTTGGCCTCTGATAAGTTTAGTGGGCTTTATTTCTATGTCATATTCCAAAATAGTGGCAATCCATTTGCCTCTCTTTCCTTCAGGCCCATTTTGTGTCAAAATGTCCTTTACTACTGATTTTGGAACATAAGCAATGATGTGAGAATACAAATATACACTCTAAAGTCTTTAATAGCCTTTACTAAAGCTAATGCTTTTTTTTCCATAATGATGTATTTGAGTGTGGCATCTCTTAAGTATTTACTGAAAAATGCAATTAGTTGTTCATATCCCTGGTCATTCTTTTGCAATAAGACTGCTGCAACAGTGTGTTCTAAAGCAAAAGAAAAAATTATAAAATCTTTCTGAAAATCAGGACTTATAAGGACTGGAGTTTTGGTTAGGGATTCCTTGATGACTTCAAAGGACTATTTTGCCTCCACTATTCATTTAAGTGCTAAATCTTTCCTCAACATGTTATTTAGTTTTGTAATCAATTCTACTAAATTTGAAATGAATCT
This sequence comes from Pinus tabuliformis, assembly GCA_031772625.1. NCBI lineage: Eukaryota > Viridiplantae > Streptophyta > Pinopsida > Pinales > Pinaceae > Pinus > Pinus tabuliformis. The sequence goes on along the minus strand of CM062815.1, from coordinate 72,435,299 downwards.
CCTAAGAAAATTAATTTTTCCTAAAAATGACTGCAATTCTTTGATGTTTCTAGGATGGGTGATGGTCAAGATTACTTCTATTCTAGTAGGATCTATTCTAATTCCATCTTTGGATATTATATGTCCCAACAGTTTTCCTTCTTCTAGACCAAAGAGTGCCTTTTTGGGATTTAAGGAAATCCCAAATTTTCCACATTTAATGAAAACTCTTCTGAGATGATCTAGGTGTTCATTATCAGATTTAGAAAAGAATGTGATATCATCTTAGTAAACCACTAAGAAATCATGGATCTTATTGGAAAAAGCTATATCAATAGCTCTTTGAAATTTTTCTCCTACGTTCATTAATCCAAAAGGTGTCTTCAAATACATGAATGTACCCCAAGGAGTAGTAAATGCAGTTTTGGCTTGGTCCTCTGGTTGAACTAAGATCTGGTTATATCTAGAAAATCCATCAAGAAGTGAAATTCTAGATGAGCCTACTACCCTCTGAAGGATATGGTCCATTTTTGGTAGAGGATAGTTGTCTTTTAATGAGACATTGTTTAAATTTCTGAAACCAACACAAAGTATGATTTCTCCACTTTTCTTTCTAGTAGTGACTAAGTTTGAAACCTAAGTTTGAAACCTAATCTGAGTATCTAATGGGAGCTATAATTTTGGCATAATACATTCTTTTAACTTCTTTCTCAATAGATGGCATAAGAACTGGATTAATTCTTCTAAGTTTCTATTTAAAAGGCTTATGATCCTCTTTGATTGGTACCTTGTGTTGAACTATACTGGTGTCATAAGATATTACGTCTTCATAACTCCATGCAAACACATCTTGAAACTCTTTAAACAGATTTATCTATTTAACCTTTTCATCTGGAGGTAAGGCTTTTGACGATTTAATGAGCTCATGTTTTTCTTCAGTTCCTATGTTACATTCTTCTATATCCACTCTCAAAGGCTCCATTTTCGGCTTCCTAGCTACATCGTTGGAATCAAACAAATCTTCTAAGGGGACTAATCCCTTAGGAAAAAAATTATTTTTAAGATTAAGAATTTCAGGATCATCATTCATTATCTCCTCTATTTCTACATTTTGTAAGTTATCTACCTCTAATTTAGTGAAATTAGTAGGTTGACCCATATCTAAAATATTTACATCTATGTCACTATCTATGTCATTGTCTACTATACAATCTGTATCTATTTTATAATTCTGAAACTCGCCTTCAACATTCATGAAGTCATAAATTTGGGAATCCTGTGAGAAAATCTGCCAATACTTCAAATTGTCTGGTATGACATGCCTATGTCTCACTTTTTTTGTGTACTAATGGTTGGGCTGTGTTGAAGCCCTGAAAATCGGGTTTACAACAAGGGGGATACCCACCCGGTCCGGACCTTGGTTAGCAGCTCCTTTTCCATTTGGTATAGTGGGTCCGACTGGGGATATGGGACCAGTTTCCCAATTTATGTGTGTGTGTGTGTGAAGAATTGACATTTCCCTTCTAAAAGTTCCTAAGTGAGATGCTCTAATTCTAACTCTAATCTAATAACATGTAAATTGTATTCTAATAAGCAGAAATATCTAAGTCTACACTAACCAGGGGTGTAATCCTTCTGTTATGCGATCTAAAGTGATTTCAGATAACAATTGGTAATAAAGATCATTCAACTGTCATGAGAAAATAATTCAATATAGATAAACTACTTCGTAGAAAAAGTTAGAAGAAACAGTTGTGAAAGGCATATCGCATAATAAGCTATTCATACATTAAGCATAAATAAATAGCTATCACCATACAAAAGTGCCAAATGATAACTCAAGCATTCATGCATCGATATATAAACAACTGAACTTGAATATCACTTTTAAAACAAAGGCATAAATAGTTAAGAGATAGAAGTACCATTTATAACTAGTCCTACTCATGAGCTTCAAGCGATAATGATTTATCTCTTCGTAATCCAACATCCACTAAGAGTACATAAGTGCAACATCAGAAGTAGATATTAAATACAGATGTCAATAAATCATGTTCCATTCATTCATCAAAACCTCCTGAGAGGGTACAAAAGTGCATGTTCTGGGGATAATTTTTTGACAAATTTTAGGACCCTTCTCTAAATGCATGAGAAGGGTTTAAATACTACTAAATAAATGTAAAAATAACGTATTGAAAAAATGTAGGATGTGGTTTAAATGACCATCCTCATTTTGGGCAAAAATAAAACAAAATTAAAACTAAAACTGAATCTAAAACTAAAATTACTAGCTATTTCTGTATCTGCTCCTTGAAGTCGCACGCGTTTAGCATCTGTTTGAGAAGAGTCGGCTGGCCAACTTCCGATTTTAGCTGTGCTGTGAAAACAAAATCGACAAGAGCTGGCGCCATCTTCTCGAAAGAATTGATGATACACTTGAGAGTCATCCACTGGCTGTGTGGCTTTACCAAGTACATCCAGTAATAATCCCAATTCAACTTGGTTAACCTTTGGATTGATTTTTCCTTTTCTTGAGTCTTTTGTCTCCAGTCTGTTTGTAGTTGCTGTACTTTAGGTAGATACCCTGGAGTGGTTTCTAAGATCAGATTTGCTCTATGCAAATTTTCATTTATACAGTCAATAACGTTGTTTGCTGCCGTGGCCACTTCTTCTGCTACTTGTTCTGCTTTCCTGAGTTGTGCATCCCATTTGTTAAAGAGCATTTCTTTGTGATTGTCGTTGATTATTGGTGCGCCTGCTCTTTTTCCCTCCTCTGTTTCTTACCAAGCCAAATATTCAGTAACTCATTTATCAATTAAATCATAATCATTTCGTAAATCTACGACTTGATTAGTGATTTTATCGCTTATTTCACAATAAGAGTTCCACTATGATATTCTTTGGCACAATGCTTCTTGTTGCTGCAGTAGTTGATCATTCAAGGAAATGGATTCTGTGATGAATTCTGTAAGTTTAGGATCATCCTTGTGCATCTCCTGCATATCTTGCAACTGTTTTTCTTTCTCAGCCAAACTGTTCTGGTAGCCTATCTACATTCATTGGAATTCCTACTGTAGTCTTTCAAGCTGTTTCTGAGTTTCGTTGTTGGTGTTGGCTTCTTGCAACTGTTGTTGCAAAAATTGTATCTGGTCTTCCTTTTCTTTTAGCAGTTGATGTGGCTCAGATGCTTTGTTAATGGTTGCAGGGGCATATTCTCCTGCGATCTGAGATAATTTGGTGAGATTCTTAGTGGGATCGGTAGTAGGATCTTGCCATAAGACGCCTAATTGCTCTGCATCATGAGAGAGCACATTTTCCAATTTCCTTTTCTTCCTTTGTCTTCTCACTACTACCTTGTGTTGTGGACTATAAAATACATCAAGAGGAGGAATCTCTTCTATCTTGAGGATAAGTTCAGAGGATGGGGTGATGGGAATATGTTCCATCTCTGGGACATTGCTAATTGTTCCTATGACTATATCTTTTTTTGCCTGTACATCACTTGCAGGTGTCTTTGTACTTGGTCCCTCTAGATTGATCAAATCATTGAAGGTCTCCCATTCTTTATCTAGCTTGGTTCTGTTTGATGGTGGCTGAACGATGAGAGGGGGAGGATCTATTTGTGGAGAGGTAAAAGCCTGTTGCTATGGGAGCTCTTTCGATTGGGCAATATCATTTATTAAGCCCTCGCTTTTACCATGCTCACTTTCTGATCTCTTGGAACGTTCAGGTGTTTCTTTCCCGGACTTAGATTTAGATCTATTTGTGCCTGAACTTCCACTAAGACTAATACTTGGAGTTGGTTCCCTTACGGGTTCCAAGCATAGTTTTTCCACAGGGATACTAGCTAACCTCCTTTCCCTATATATCTTGAACTGCTGAAATTCTGCTGGAGGGAATCGCATTTGGGCCGAATGTAGAACTTCTTCAAGCGTACTTTTCTGTTGGAACATGTCATAAAAAAGATCTTTTTCTTTAGAAAACACCTTTATTTTGACTGTAGTAGTGAAATTCTTAGCAATATCATGAGGGTCGAATTGTCTTCTTGGAAACTTGAATAATTGTAGACACGTTATGTTGTTTACTTCGTTGAATGCATGGCCTACATAAAATAGTGAGAAGGCCCCACAGGCTAGAGGAAATTGTGGCCAAATAGCCTTCTTTCTGTCCTTCAAATCTTTAGTCAAACCTCCTTCTCCACAGGTTTGATAAGCAATTTCTCGTTCCAAGAGTTTATCAGGAACATACAAAGGTAGGACGTGAGGGGGAGCAAGACTTCTGAATACCCTAACATATGTAAACAGTTCTTCTCTGAACCATCTCGCAACAGAGAATATATCTACCTCTGCTTCAGGAGAAAACCTTGGAACATCTTTATCATACAACATTTTGTATAGGGGCAACATGATTCCATGACAGATCTTGTAGAATAATGGAGTGGACTTAGAATCCCACAATTCTTTGTGATAAACATGAATGGGTAAGGGGTCTTGAGTTGTCCATTTCCAACCCATCACAGGAAACTTGGAAATATAACAGATTGTATCCATCACATATGCACACAAGTAGAAAGGGGGATAGATTCTCTAAGAAACAGTTCTTTTAGACCAGTAATTTACAATGGCTGTGACTAAGTTATCAGACAATATTTTAGCCCAATCCACTATAGTAGCATCCGTGGCGGAATCCAATAATGGTAGCCATTCAGAAGAAATTTTTTTAATGTCTGGCTTCCCAAAAAGTCTACAGAGCATAGCAGCAACAAAGCAATACGGGGAGGTGAGAGAACTAGTGCTATACATACCATGTTTGTTCTTTTTTAGCGGTTCATCTCTCCTTGACCAATCTTTGATGGTTTCTGCCAGGTCTTGATTTTCTTTGGCAAATTTCTCCATGAACTATTTGTTATAAGTCGCATGTGGCTCTGGAAAATGGTACATGAGCCTCAAATATCGTGAAGTGAATGAGCCAATGAGTCTGTTGACACCTAATCCTCTGCGATTGGGTGAATTTGGAATGTGAACAGTCATCAAGAAGATGAACTGATCAGTCACATTCATGTATATAACAATAGCTACCTAATGAAATAGATGAATCAGTTTTTTTCCAAGTCTGGAGTTACTCCTGGTCTGACATGGTATCAGAGCCAGTCCTAAGAATAGTCGTAAATCCTCTCATTGATTCTCTGCGCATGAATACCTGAGAGCTGCCTCTGCCCTACGTCTCATTGATTCTTTGTGCATGAATACCTGAGCGTTGCCTCTATCCTGCGTTTGATTGATTCTCTGCGCATGAATACCTAAGCGCTGCCACTGCGAGGCAGCGAAAAGGGCTCATAACCGACGCAACCCAAATTCGCTGCCTCTCCACACAAGATGCACCAGCTCTACAACGGATCATCGAGGACTTTGTGAAAAATATTGAAGACGAATCCAAATCCTTCCGTTGTGGAGATTTCAAGCCCCCCAAAGTTCTAGCTGACATAGTGAAATCCATAGCTGGTGCAGTGTTTGTTGACTCTGGGTATTCCTCAGATCGAGTGTGGGAGGTATTCAAGCTACTGTTAGAACCACTAGTGAGTCCAGATACACTTGAACTGCATCCTGTGACTGAGCTTCAAGAGCTATTCCAAAAGAAAGGGAAAGACATCGAGTACAAAAGCTCTTGGGTTGGCAATACTGAGCCGAGCAACTTGATCCATGGAGATGCGATCCCCAGCCAGAGTGCAACGAAAGCCGCTTTCCATGTTTTGTAGCCGCTACGGCAATTTCACAAATTGACTGACGGTGGAGCAGAGTACACTGTCTCTGTGCTTGGAAGAGACTCAATCTGCTGAAACAGTGAAGACTGAGAGTTTACAACGTTTGAGTATTGTGCAGTATCATTCAAAACTTTTAAAGCGTTTATATATTGCGCCGCTTTCAAAATAGTATTGGATGATATATTGAAGTGATATATTAATACATTGAAATGATATAGTCATATACTGCGCTGCTTTCAAAATAGTATTGCATGATATATTGAAGTGATATATTGATACATTGAAGTGACATAGTGATATATTGCGCTGCTTTCAAAGTGGTATTGCATGATATATTGATATATATTGAAGTGATATATTGAAGTGATCCCTTGTGCGTTTTTTCAAAACATAGTAGTATTGCATGATATATTGAACTGATATGTACAAAGAAATGCTGATGCTTCTATCAAACGTTAGAGGAAAATAAAGTGCATAAGGCTGTGACATAAGGATTTTTATTTTTTTTTTCAGCAGAAGAATTTTTTACAGAATGCATTCAATCATCTCTATGGTAGGGATAGTTCTCACTGGCAAGGAGAACTATCCTGAATGGTCCCGGATGATAAAACACACCCTCATCTTCAATGATTTGTGGAAGGGAGTGTGTGTCGGAGAAGGAGACAATGACCCAGTACAGCCTACATCAGACAAAGAGCTCGTCATTTGGGATAACAAGAACAGCAAAGCATATGCATTAATCGCAGCATCTGTAAATGAAGAAGTAAGTCACCATATTTCATCATATTCAACTGCCTTTGAAGCTTTACAAAAGCTCAAAGAACTCTATGACTCACCTTCTGCACTTGAAGTTGTTCAGCTCATGATTAAACTCTTCACTCTTGAACTGAAAAATAATGATCCTCTTGCTCTTGCATCTGAAGTTAAATCCATAATGCATGATATCAAATCCACTAAGGTTGAGCTAGATATCCCTCTTATTGCTTTTCTCAAGGCACTCTATCCTACTTACTACAATTATCTTGAGTCTTTACAAGCAAATGGAAATCTTAAAGATATAACCTTTGACTCTCTTGTGAAAAGGTTTGTTGAAAGAGAGAAAGCCTTTGGAAAGAAGACAGTCCCTGAATCTTCTGAAGAGACTGTTTGCCTTGCTCATAAAGAAAAGCATCCTGCTTAAGATTCTACAAGAGGAAGAGGTGGACGAAGAGGAAGATGAAGATACTTCAGAGGCAGGGGGGCAGACATTCTCAAGGAGAAAAAGCAGATCTGCATTGCATTCGCTGCAAACGAAATGGATCACATGATGCTTCTACATGCAAGCTACCATGGGACAAAATTGAGCAAAAAAGAAACTAGCAGAAAGGTAAGACTGATGATACAGACAAAGGTAAAGCACCTGAATCCGCTCACTATATTGAGGCACAATGTAACATTGGAGTAAATGAAGATTTGTTTAATGCTTCACTTGCTTCCTCGAAAAATGATTGGTTGCTTGATTCAGGAGCAACCTGTCATATGACTCATAGGAAAGATTTTTTTGAAGATTTCACTGACAATGTTGATGGAGCAGTATACTTTGCAGATCAGTTAAAAATCAAGCCATCAAGGCTTGGCACAATCAGGCTTAAACTGCCTGGTCTTCCAGACTTTCTTCTGGATCATGTTCTATATCTCCCACAGCTCAAGAGAAACTTGCTGTCCTTGGTCCACATCCGCCAGCAAGGTCACTCCATTCATATGTTTGATGGCAAGCTCGAGGTAAGAAAAGCATCTACCACTCACTTGTCATGAGGGGAATAGAAGAAGAAAGGCTTCTCAAACTGCAAGGAACCTCTGCTCATGCACAACATTTCTCATATATTTCTCATCATGAAGAAGGTACACTTCCATCAAGTTTATTATGGCATGCTAGATTTGGACATTTAAACTATGACAGTCTCCGCTTATTGAAGAAAAATGGTGTTACTGGTTTGCCTACAATTCCTAGGAAACATAAGCGTTGTGATGCTTGCATTCTAGGAAAGCATAGCAAACAGTCTTTTCATGATTCACATTCAAGAGCACATAGGAAGCTTGAACTCATTCATTCAGATTTATGTGGTCCAATGCCTGTTCCTTCTGCAAATGGAAATAAATATATCATGACATTTATTGATGATTACACCAGAATGTGTTGGGTTTATTTATTGAAGAACAAATCTGATGCTTTTCAAACATTCAAGAATTTTCATAAATGGATTGAAAATGATGCACAATCTCATATTGGGTCTATTCGCACTGATAATGGAAAAGAATATACATCAAATGAATTTGAAAACTATCTTCGCCAACATGGGATCAAACATCAAACAACTGTGCCTTATAATCCCCAACAGAATGGTGTAGCTGAAAGAATGAATAGAACAATCTTGAATATGGTACGATCCATGCTTTTCTTCAAAAATGTAAAGATAATGTTTTGGGCTGATGCTGTTCTATGTGCTGCATATATAAAGAATAGATGTCCATCTAATGCTATAAGAAACAAGACTCCTTATGAATTCTGGTATGGACATGTTCCTTCGGTAAAACATCTCAGGATCTTTGGTTCCACCTGTTATGCTTTGATACCAAAGGTACATAGAAACAAACTTGGTGCTAGAAGTCGTAAGTGTATCTTCCTAGGGTATTCAAACACCTCTAAAGCATACCACCTCTATGATGAAGTAAATAAAAAGTTTGTTGTATCTAGAGATGTCATTTTTCTTGAATCATCCAAATCTGACAATGTTGTTGAGCGGCAACTTGATCGCTTGGATAGATTCGCAAAATCAAAATCATTTCAAGAATTTGATAATCAGATTCCACACCTTGAAGGGGGGATTCCTATACTAGATCAACATGTGGAATCTTCTTCTGAAGCACAATCTCCCCTGCATGAAACTCCAACAACGGATGATGCTTTAAGTGATGTAATTGATAGAATTGGGAGACTCAATCTTGATTCAGTCCCAACTCAATCAACAGAGCAGCCTGGACCATCTCAGAAAGTTCCCCCAAAGTGGCTGACAAAGACACTTGAAAGTGTTCATCCTGATGAAATTGGAAAAACAGGAACCAGAAATTCAAACCGACAAAATGGAGGTGATGTAGATGACTCTAATTCACCTGTTGATATGGATGTTACTTATGATTGTGAATTGAACTTGTCTACAGATTTTGAACCAACTTCCTTCAAAGAAGTTGCTTCTCATGATGAATGGAAAGAAGCGATGCAAAAGGAGTATGATGCTCTCATAAAGAATGGCACTTGGAAGCTGGTTGACCCTCCATTTGGAACCAAACCAATTGGCTGCAAGTGGGTCTACAAGAACAAGTAAAAATCTGATGGATCACTTGACAAGCACAAAGCTAGGCTTGTGGCAAAAGGTTTTGCACAGAAGGAAGGGCTCGATTATGAGGAAACTTTTGCCCCCACAGCAAAATGGGCCACCATCCGGACACTCTTTGCACTAGCAGCTCAGAACGGTTGGAAAGTCCATTAAATGGATGTAAAGACTGCATTCTTGAATGGAGATCTAAAAGAGAATGTTTTTATGTCCCAGCCTGAAGGATTTGCTGTGAAAGGACATGAACAAAAAGTATGCAAACTTGTGAAGTCCTTGTATGGCCTCAAACAAGCACCGCGAGCCTGATATGAAAAATTAACTGAGCATCTTCTGAAACTCAACTTCAATCATTTTGATCTTGATGATGCAACTTTATTTGTCAAGAAAGTTGGCAAAACAGTTGTATATCTTGTGGTATATGTAGATGATCTTTTAATGACAGGGAACAATGAAAGCTATATTGCATCCATAAAGAAAGAATTAGGAAAAAGTTTTGAAATGACTGATTTGGGCTATGTTCAGTACTATCTTGGCATTGAAGTAACCCAACATCCAAAATCCATATTTCTTTCTCAAAAGAAATACATTGGAGATTTGTTAAACAGATTTGGCATGACAGAGTGCAATCCTCTTTCTACTCCAATGGAACAAAACTTAAAGCTCACATCTATTGAAGGAAAGGAATTTGAGGATGCAACAAAGTATAGACAGCTTATAGGAAGTCTCATCTACCTCACTACTACCAGACCAGACATTTCATTTGCTGTTGGAATCCTCTCCAGGTTTATGCAAAAGCCTTGTGAGGGACATTGGTCTGCTGCAAAAAGAGTTCTAAGGTACTTGAAGGGAACTCAAGAACTTGGAATCAAGTATACACAGGTGGACGACTTCAGCTTGATTGGATACTCTGATACAGACTTCGATGGAGACAAAGAAACTGGAGTATCTACTTCAGGATATGCTATGAGTCTTGGATCAGGAGCTGTCTCTTGGATATCACGCAAACAATCAGTTCCAGCAGATTCCACAACAGAAGCAGAATATGTGGCAACAGTTGAAGCAACGAAATAAATTGTGTGGCTCAGGAAAATTCTTGAAGATTTGCAGGTAAAACAAGTACAATCAAATCCACTCATGATTGACAACACCTATGCAATAAAGTTGGCCAAGAACCCAAAGTTCCATGATCGTACAAAGCACATCAATACTAAATATCATCTGATTCGACATCATGTTGAGGCCAAAACAATCCATCTTCGTCATTGTTCCACAAATGAGCAAATTGCAGACATCTTCACCAAAGCGCTTGGAAGAGAAAAGCTTGAAAGATTCAGAACGGTGCTTGGACTCACCAACATCCCTTCAGATTAAGGGGGGGAATGTTGACACCTAATCCTCTGCGATTGGGTGAATGTGGAATGTGAAGAGTCATCAAGAAGATGAACTGATCAGTCACATTCATGTATATAACAATAGCTACCTAATGAAATAGATGAATCAGTTTTTTGCCAAGTCTGGAGTTACTCCTGGTCTGATAGAGTCCTTGACCGCGAGTCTTAAACTGTCTATCACTGATATTCGTGCTGTCCAATATCCATTTTACCATGTCTGTGTATGGAAGAATTTTGGGCCTCGCCGCTATCCGGTGTAAAAACGAACAATCAAACTCTGTAATGGATGCCTCAGAAGAACTATGTGAGCCTGCAGTAGCCTCAACCTCCATTACTCTTGTATTCTCTTCCTCAAGTAGATTATACATGCCTTCCCATGTAGAAATACCAACGTTGCTGTTACAGGCGGTGTCTGTATACAAGGGCACCATTTCCTTCTCTTCAGAGCTCAGGGCTTTGCCTTTCTTTTCCATGATATCCTACGTACTGCTTCATATATTTCTCTGCTCTTCGTTCTTGCAATTTACAAGTGAAGTGAGAATAATGATATGGAAAAGGTGACGGGAAAGTCTTAAATGCTGAAGACATATAAAATATACCACCTTACGTGAAATGATTTTTCGATAAGCATGAAACCATATTCCATTAATAACTAGCAACTCGCTCATTAATTAGCATTAAAGCGCATAACCAAGTGTCGGTTTATGGAAAATACTTCTTTTTGAACAACGAGCCTGAAAGATCTGCGATGAAGCGATTTTTCGATTTGCTTCGCAATATCGTAGATCGCAACATTGCAAGGTTGCTAACTCGCTATATCGCATTATTGCATTATCGCATAATCGCAATATCACAATATCGCAATATTGCAGGAACGTGACATATGACAATTTTCGTTAATCTATTTTCTGCGAAATGCGATTTGCGATATGCGCCATCGCATATCGGCAGTTTAAAGTTTTTCAACATAAGCGGTCTTTGATGCATGTGATGCGATATATGTTTGTAGTCCCATATCACGATCTCGCAGTCTTAGAATTCGGCTTGCAAGGAGGTATCCTATTATCCTTTTGCGATGCGATATTTCCTAAGGAATAATTCTACTTTATCATAAAACTTAAGCTTTTTTAGATTTTTCAAGGGTATTTTCTTAAGTTTATGATGGTAAGTTTTATTAAAAAGGAAATACAAGCACTAATTGATTTTTTAAATTTTTAACTAAGGGTCCCCACTTATTTAGTATTAGTAATAACACCAAATAAAAAGGGGGGTTGTTGCTGGCCACAACAATTGGCGATTCACTTGGAAGAACCAGTTATCTCTACTTTTCTTTTGAATTATCTAAACTTCCAAAACAGAAAATTTTCTAGAAAATTAAACTTTATTATAGAAAGACAAAGTACATCATGCTTTTACCTATCAATGATATTTTGTTTCTTCTATTTTTCAACTTTGATTATTTACTCCCTTAAGCTAGTCCTTGTATCTACATCAGTCATTACTTAGTTTATAAATATAAAAACAAAGCCTTCTCTGTAAATCAGTTTTGAATATGCTCATTTGTCGTAGGTAGAGCCTCTGCTGCCAGCAGGCATTTATAGCCTCGACAGGGTTACCTGTTACCCAGCAATGATCCTATATCCTACTTAGAGAAATTTACAATTTTCAAAGAGAAATCCATATACACACTTATTGCTTTCATTTTCTTTTTTACCCTTAAAGAACAATGTCTTGGTTTGGTAGCCAATTTATGACACAGTCATTCACTGATTTATAGCTTTGCTGAACAAGATGGCTCGAGATGAGACCCCTTGCCTTTTGATTGTAAAGATCTTGAGTCATTGCCCTGTTGTGGTATGCAGTATTGGCAAAGTCAGCAAGCTATAATATCTATGATCATGATAAGTCGGCTCATGATGAGACCTCTTACTCTTTAAGTTAAAGTGTATCTTTAGATCATTCTCTGAACATTGCAGTTTCCTAGGTGGGGAGGAAGTCTTTGTTTCCTTAAGATAGATCTGGACGACAATAGTAGAGTTTTTGGAAAGAGCTTTTCTACAGAGAATATTTATTTTTGTTATTGATACCTTTCATTGGACTGATACAAAACAATTTCCCACTAAAGGTGGCTTTTCATCAAAATTTATACAGTTGAAACTAGTATCATTTCTAGGCTTAGAGTCTTTGACTGTATCTTTCAATAATAATGATCAATTTTCTAAAAGAATTCTATTTATACAAGTGAAAAAACAAAATCTAAAAGAGAATTTGTGTCTTTTTCATGAATTCTGAATGTAACCATTTACAAATGGTTTTATTAGGAAACTAAAACAACTACTCTACAAGATAGAAGAATGATCTCCTATGGAAAATATTTTTTGAGGATCTGTCCATTAACAGGTAAAGAATCTCTTTTTCTTGTTAAATCCTATAACATAAAAGTAGACGGACCTATGACTTCTATGATTTGAAAAGGGCCAAGCCACATTCTTTGAAATTTTGTGTGTTTCCCTTTTTCCTCATGAGCCTTGTCCCATTTTAGAACTAAATCTCCCATCTGAAAATCTTTTCTGGAAATCATGTTTGAATCAAAAGAAGCCTTCACTAATGCTTGATGATGAGAGTGATTTATTTTCACATGTTCTCTTTTTTCTTCTAACTTAATTATTTTCAGCTTCCTTAGTTGTAAGGAAGAAATTGGTGCTTCATCAATATATTGAACCAAGGCTAAAGAGGGAATTTCCAAATGAGTTGGAAGAACCACTTCTTTCCCATAAACTAAATTAAAGGGGGAAGTGCCGATGGAGGCTTTCTACGTTATTCTATCTACCCATAAAGCATATATTAAAGATTTGTGCCAATTTTTATGATTTTGATCAATGGTTCGCTTAATGATTCTGATTAAATTCTTATTTGTAGATTCAGCTAACCCATTCCCTTGTGGGTAATAATTGGCAGAGTATTTAAGCTTGAAAACCCTTTTGAGTGAAAATTTAGTCATTGCATTACCAAAACAATATGATGCATTATCAAATATTAAAGTAGAAGGCAACCCAAACCTGGTGATGATGAACTGATCTATGAATTCGATAATATTTTCAGCATTAGCCGTCTTGAGTGGAACTGCTTCTACCCATTTAGTAAAGTAATCTGTTGTTGTAAGAATATATCTATGCTGTTTAGAAAAGTGAGGAACAATCTCACCTATTACGTCCAATCCCCATTGATCGAAATGTTTCTCAATGTTAACTGGTTGTAGTGGCAAGGATGGTTTCTTTTGTCTCCCACTAGCGGTTTGAAAAACTTGATATTTCCTCACGTAGTTATGTGAGTCTTTGAATAATGTGGGCCAGTAATAGCCTACACATAAGATTTTATGAGCAGTAGCGTCTCCAGCATAGTGTCCGCCTGCTGGCCCATCGTGGAGTTCCTGCAAGACTTTTTCAGCTTTAGATTTCTCAAGACATCTAAGGAGAATAGAATCATAATTTAATTTAAAAAGAACATCATTTATGAGCTGATATTGTTTGGCTTTCAACCTTAGAGCTCTTTTCTTGGTATGATCGAGGTTTGAAGGAGCGTATCCATTCTTTAGATAATAAATGATATCAGCGTATAATGACTTAGCATCATTTAGGCTTACCTCGTACATTTTTATCTCTGCAGATGTAATTTCAGATATAAACGTGCTCTGGCCATCATTTTGCAAAAGCCTTGACCTTTTACAATACTTGCTGGTTTGATTTCTACGTCATATTCCTGGAAGGCAGTAACCCAATTGGCTCTTTTCTCACCCACATCCTTTTGTACTAGAAGATTTCTTACCGCTGGAAACAGTACTATGATTTTTGTATGTGTTTTGAGTAAAAAAGGTCTGAAATACTTAATTGCTTTGAAAACAACATAAGCTTGTTTCTCCACATCTGAATAATTCAACTTAGCCCCTTGTAAATTGGAATTGAAAAAAGAAATTAGGGCTTCTACCTTTTCTTGATTTGCTTGAGTGAGTATCACAGCATATGATCTATCAGAGGCAAATGTATATAAAATAAAAGGATTGGAAAAATTTGGAGTTGCTAAAGATGGAGCATTAACAATTGCTTGTTTGATCAGATTGAATGCTTCATGTTCATCTTGGCCCCATTTAAAGTTTGAGTTCTTTTTAATCATTGCTTGTAAAGGAGACACAATTCTTGAAAAATCTGGAACAAATCTTTTTACAAAGTTAATCTGGCCAAGAAAAGATTGCATGGCTTTCTTGTTGTGAGGTAGAGGAACTGCGGAAATCTCCTTGATTCTGTCAGGATCAATGTGAATTCCAAATTTTGACACTATGAATCCGAGAAGTTTTCCTTCACTTAATGCGAAAAAGGATTTTTTCGGGTTAAGTGAAATTCCATACCTTTGACAACGTTGGAAGATTTGTTTTAAATCTTTAAGATGATTGTTTCGTTTCTTGGAATATACAGTTATATCATCCAAATAGATTACCACTAATTTATTAACTAAACCCTTGAATGCGATGTCCATGGCTCTCTAAAATGTGGCACCAACGTTAATCAGACCAAATGGCATCTTTTTATATGCATATGTGCCCCATTTAGTTCCGAATGTGGTTTTTAATTGATCATCGAGATGTACCAACACTTGATTGTATCTTGAGAATCCATCCAAGAAGGACATCAATTCTGAGCCCGCGACCGCCTGCAGTGTTTGTTCCTTGGGAGGCAAAGGAAAATTATCCTTTTGGCAGGCTTTGCTAAGATTTCGAAAGTCAATGCATATTCTAATGTCTCCATTTTTATTTCTAACAGGGACCATATTCGAAACCCATTTGGAATGTCGAACGGGAAAAATTATTTTGGCTTTCAATAACTTATTGAGTTCAGATTTGATCTGGTTTTCTAGATTGGGATGGATCTTTCTCAACTTTTGTTGGACAGGTTTTTCATTGTCTATCATTGGAATAGTATGTTGGATGATGGATGTGTCGTATGTTTTGAGTTCATCGTAATTCCAAGAAAAGACACTTTTGTATTGTCTCAAGAGACGAATATACGCTAATTTTTCTTCAGGAGCTAGACCAAGGCCTAGATTGATATTCTACGGTTTGGTATCAGTTCCTAGATTTACTAATTCATAGTTCAAAGTTGAACTTTGGAGTTTTGAACTGGTAGATCTTTTAAACCGATATTTCAAATCATAAAGGTCTTCTAACTTGACTACTGACTTTGGTATAGCATTATTAGTGCTATCTTGTTGCACTTGTTGGTCATGTTAGTCTTCGTCCATTATTTGATTGGTATAGGATCCTTCAGATGTGAGGAAACTCATGATATCAGGATCGTCGTTGAAAATCCTCCAATTGGTAATGTTATCAGGAATAGATGGTCTAAAAATTAATTCAATTGAAAATCAATCAGGGCTAAAATCTTCTGAAGGAATGAGCTTGGAAGCTACGTTGGCTAAGAGGTTTGCACTAGCATTCTGGAGTCTGGGAATTGATGAATATTAAATGCTATAAAGTTTTCAGTCAGATCTTGGACTAAAGATCGGTAATGTTTTAAATGACCTGATAAACAATGTATAGTATTACGTACCTGTCTGATTACAATTTCAGAGTCTCCGAAAACTTGAAGGTATTTGACGTCTAATTCGATTGGTTTGTATAACCCTTGGACTAAAGCCTCGTATTCTGTGGTATTTTTGGTGCAATAAAATTCGAGTCTACAAGTTAGCATAGTTTTATCTCCCTCTAGAGTTATTAACGCACATTTTACTCCTTCTCCTTCGTTAGACTTAGAACCGTCAAAAAATAATTTCCAAAATAAAGATTTATTTACAGGAGTATCTAAAAATCAATACATTTAGAACTATCTGTTTGAGAGAAATTTTCTAATTGAGATAAAACAAAATGTTCTAAATAAGGTGAGGTATGAGCATTAAAATTTCCTAGGAAAGAATCTACTGAGTAGTTGCCAATGATGTTATTGTTGTATGCTACTGGTTCATTTTCTCCCTCGAGTTCTGTTACTATGTATTTCTGATGTCTTTCTCACTCAAATTTTATTTGATTTGGTTTACCGTTGTAAGGGAGCCACATGTGCGACCAGTTAGTTGCCAAGTATCCATGAAGTTTTTCTAACCAATCTCTACTAAGAATTAAGCCATCAAATTCTGGGATATCAGCAACTAAAATGTCGATAACTTGACATACCTTTGGGTTGGATGACAACCTTATGGTAACCTGATTTAATTCGCCAATCACTTCGACTTGCGATCGATCTAATTGAATTATGCGCACAACGGATTTTTGTGGTTGAACGTTCAATTTTGCACATATTGACTTCGGTAAGATATTCGATGAAGCTCCAAAATCCACTAAGCAATTATGCAAATTTTTATTGAAAATTTCATAAGTAAGAAGAAATGGGGGAGTATGAGATCTCGACCTTCCTCCACTTAAGGAGATGTTGTTTGGATCAAATTTATTGATCGCATTAGTTGGAGGTCTTCCCATGTCATGAGAAGCTTGAGAGATTATAGCGGCGAGTAAAGGTGCAATTGGAACATCATGTAATTCTTTCAAAAGTATCTTTTGCTAGTGTTTTAACTTGCTCAATTCATAAAAAGTGATATTGGCCCTAGTCTTTTTCATGTTTTTGATGATATTATACTCCATTTCATCCAAAACGATCAGCGTTTTGGATGGAGTTGATGGGTCTGTTTGGACTAGGCTGGTTTGAGTCGCTTTAGGTGTCGTTTTCATGACTACGACTTTATCCTTCATCATCGAGCTTGCGCTCTTTGGCTTAGGTGTAGGTTGAGGAGGATCAAGTTGATTTCTACTGCAAGTACTGACTAGGGATGCCTCTTGATTCTCTTCATCTGGGAGGATGAAATCCCACATACCTTGTAACTCTACAACTTCTTCTTCATTGGTATGTTCTTTAGTAGCGATTTCCTCTTCTTCTTCTTCGGATTCATCACTTGTAATAGCGTTAGGGCGTTTGGAATCGGTTGAAGGGTTTCTTTTAAAAGGTCTATATGGCTTTTTAGAAGAAGTTTCTCCCACTTGTTTCTTAACGTTGACCATCTCGTTAGACATGGTCTTCAAAACTTTTTGCAATCCTTCTAAATCGAATGGATATTTCGATTGTTTTTTCTTGGGATCTTCCTTGAAAGTAACCTTCTTGGATTTTCGCTCTTCTATCACGTTTTTCTTTTCTAAGGCCATAATACGTTTCTCTACTGCTATCTCTTCTTTCATATTTTCGACTAAAGCTATTTTGTTAGCCCTATCAATAAAGATTGCTATGTTTGATGGTAAAGCAGTGATGTACCATTCACTTCGCACTTCTTCGCAGGCTGGGAAGTAGTAGGAATTTTGTTTAAGATTTTATTGAAACGCAAATTGAAATATTTGATAGGTTCTTTTGACTTGGACCTAAGGTTAGACAGGTCATTGATCAATGTTTCCGTAGACCTATCATCATCGAACTTATTCAAGAATTTCTCTTGGAAAATTTACCAACTAGTATTAGATCTAGATGGTAATGAGAAATACCATGATCCAGTTGTTCCTTGCAGAGTATAAGGAAAAAGTTGAACAACAACATCTTCGTTGGTAACTCCATTGAGATTTATGGATATCATAAAGTTATTTATATGTTCTTTTGCTAGCATGCCTACTTCAGGATTAAACTTAGGCAGCCATTTTTCAGGATGGGCCAGTAACTGACTCAAGGGCGCAGGCATTATGACTGCCCCTGGGTTGTTCCATGGAGATTGGGCCATCGTTGAGCTACTAACAGAGGAAAGTGCAGAAGATGATCCCTGTGGTTGAGAAGATGAGGATATTACGACTCCAGATGATTGAGAAGGAGATGTGGGAGTACTGGTGGACTGATGGACAATGATCTGAAGTGGAGGAGTGGATGGTTGACTTCGCGGTGAAGAGGTTGAGATGGATGATGATGATGAAAGAGTCTCGCTATCGGACCCTTTAGGAGACTTCCTTTCTCTCTTCCTTGTAGGTAGAGGCAACTCAGTTGGCTGAATGTCAAATTTTTCGCTCTTTAATCTGGTAAGAGGATGAGCATGGTTATATTGCAAAGTCATGCTGCCTTGAGATTTATCAGATTTTTGAGGAGATATAGAAAATTGCCGAAGTTTGTGAATCAAAGATTCAACTTCAGGAGATTCAATAGTAGAGTGTTCTAAAATGTCAGGGTTTGTAGTAGCGGTTGTTGCTCCTGCGACTTCTGGCTCTGGATTTAAAGATTCTAAATGCGATGGAGAAGTCGGGGGAGATGGTGAGGGCGATTTACTCTCAGAATGGTATTTAGATTTGGATTTACTTTCCATTCACAGTTTGAGGCCCTCCTTCTAGCGCCAAATATGTTGAAGCCCCGAAAATCAGGTCTACAACAAGGGGGATACCCACCCGGTCCAGACCTTGGTTAGCAGCTCCTTTTCTGTTTGGTATAGTGGGTCTGACTGGGGATATGGGACCAGTTTCCCAATTTATGTGTGTGTGTGTGAAGAATTGATATTTCCCTTCTAAAAGTTCCTAAGTGAGATGCTCTAATTCTAACTCTAATCTAATAACATGTAAATTGTATTCTAATAAGCAGAAATATCTAAGTCTACACTAACCCAGGGTGTAATCCTTCTGTTATGCGATCTAAAATGATTTCACATAACAATTGGTAATAAAGATCATTTAACTGTCATGAGAAAAGAATTAAATATAGATAAACCACTCTGTATAAAAAATTAGACAAAACAGTTGTGAAAGGCATATCGCATAATAAGCTATTCATACATTAAGCATAAATAAATAGCTATCACCGTACAAAAGTGCCAAATGATAACTCAAGCATTCATGCATCAATATATAAACAACTGAACTTGAATATCACTTTTAACACAAAGGCAAAAATAGTTAAGAGATAGAAGTACCATTTATAACTAGTCCTACTCATGAGCTTCAAGCGATAATGATTTATCTCTTCGTAATCCAACATCCACTAAGAGTACAGAAGTGAAACATCAGTAGAAGATATTAAATATAGATGTCAATAAATCCTGTTCCATTCATTCATCAAAACCTCCTGAGAGGGTACAAAAGTGCATGTTATGGGGATAAGTTTTTGACAAATTTCAGGACCCTTCTCTAAATGCATGAGAAGGGTTTAAATACTACTAACTAAATCTAAAAATAACTTATTACAAAAACGTAGGATGCATTTTAAACGATCGTCCTCATTTTGGGCAAAAATAAAACAAAATTAAAACTAAAACTGAATCTAAAACTAAAATTACTAACTATTTCTGTATCTGCTCCTTGAAGTCGCACGCGTTCAACATCTTTTTGAGAAGAGTCGGTTGGCCGACTTCCGATTTTAGCTGTGCTGCGAAAATAGAATCGGCAAGAGCTAGCGCCATCTTCTCGACAGAATTGATGATACACTTGAGAGTCATCCACTGGCTATGTGGCTTTACCAAGTACATCCAGTAATAATCCCAATTCTACTTGGTTAACCTTTGGATTGATTCTACCTTTTCTTGAGCCTTTTGTATCCAGTCTGTTTGTAGTTGTTGTACTTTAGGTAGATACCCTGGAGTGGTTTCTGAGATCAGATTTTCTCTATGAAAATTTTCATTTATACAGTCAATAACAGTGTTTGCTGCCGTGGCCACTTCTTCTGCTACTTGTTTTGCTTTCCTAAGTTATGCATCCCATTTGTTAAAGAGTATTTCTTTGTGATTGTCATTGATTATTGGTGCGCCTGCTCTTTTTCCCTCCTCTGTTTCTTGCCAAGCCAAATATTCAGTAACTCGTTTATCAATTCAATCATAATCATTTCGTAAATCTACGACTTAATTAGTGATTTTATCGCTTATTTCAAAATAAGAGTTCCACTATGATATTCTTTGGCACAATGCTTCCTGTTGCTGCAGTAGTTGATCTTTCAAGGAAATGGATTCTGTGATGAATTCTGTAAGTTTAGGATCATCCTTGTGCATCTCCTGCATATCCTGCAACTGTTTTTCTTTCTTAGCCAAACTGTTCTGGTAGCCTATCTACATTTGTTGGAAGTCCTATTGTAGTCTTTCAAGTTGTTTTTGTGCTTCGTTGTTGGCATCGGCTTGTTGCAACTGTTGTTGCAAAACTTGTATCTGGTCTTCCTTTTCTTTTAGCAGCCGTTGTACCTCAGATGCTTTGTCAATGGTTTCAAAGGCATATGCTCCTGCGATCTGAGATAATTTGGTGAGATTCTCAGTGGGATCGGTAGTAGGATCTTGCCATAGGACGTCTAATTGCTCTGCATCATGAGAGAGCATGTTTTCCAATTTCCTTTTCTTCCTTTGTCTTCTCACTACTGCCTTGTGTTGTGGACTATAAAATACATCAAGAGGAGGAATCTCTTCTATCTTGAGGATAAGTTCAGAGGATGGGGTGATGGGAATATGTTCCATCTCTGGGACATAGCTAATTGTTCCTATGACTATATCTTTTGTTGCTTGTACATCACTTGTAGGTGTCTTTGTACTTGGTCCCTCTAGATTGATCAAATCATTGAAGGTATCCCATTCTTTATCTAGCTCGGTTCTGTTTGATGGTGGCTGAACGATGAGAGGTGGAGGATCTATTTGTGGAGAGGTAAAAGCCTGTTGCTGTGGGAGCTCTTTTGATTGGGCAATATCCTTTTCTGAGCCCTCGATTTTACCATGCTCACTTTCTGATCTCTTGGAATGTTCAGGTGTTTCTTTCTCGGACTTAGATTTAGATCTATTTGTGCCTGAACTTCCACTAAGACTAATACTTGGAGTTGGTTTCCTTACGGGTTCCAAGCGTATTTTTTCTACACTACTCACCATGTATTTCATCAAGGTCTCTCTATATAGTTTTCCTTGTTGACCAAAAACATATATGGTGGCATATGACATATCTACTTGCAAGGATCCTTGCAATTTTTCTCCTCATGAGCGAGAAAACAACATTCCATATTTGGGTGGGATGTCTGCAACTACTATGTCCATTACAATACTCTTCGCTGGGCGTTGGACTAGAGTTACACATAAATCTTTAATCAAGCCAAGGCACTTAACTTGACTAGAGTCAAAGGAAAACAAATCCTTATATGATTTGGTGATATCTAAGTTTAGTCTCTCCATGATTGCTTTTGGAATCAAGTTATGGGATGCCCCTGAGTCTATCATAGCATTGTGTGATACTTTTTCATGAATGTTCAGGCTAATGTAGAAAGGAGGGATTCCTCGCTAATGAGTACCATTTGCGAGAGGGCCAAATAATAACTCAGGTTGATCATCATTCAAATTGACTGTGTCTCCCCCTTCACCTATATTTAAAGTTTATGTGATCTGTGATCTATAGGATTAATTTTTCACTAGCTCAGTCAAAGGCATTGATATTTTCAATTTTTCTATTTCAGTTTTGAGGTTGAAAGGAAATTGAGCTTTGTTTGTTTGGATGAGATCTTCCTTAACAAATGCAGTTTGTGTGTTTTTATCTGGTTTTTTAGTACTTGGCATTTCAGTCTGTGTTTCAGAAATTTTGTTTTGATTACTTCTATTTGGAATGTTTTGAGTGACTATTTCAGTTTGAGTTTCGGATGAAGTTATATCTACAATTTTTGGACTAAAAGTCTCCTGTGTTCCCGTAGGAAGGATTTGTAAAATTTTAGTGACAAGAGCTTCTATTATCTTTTTAGTTTGGGTCTAGATTGATATTTTAGTGGGAGCTTCAGTGTTCTTTTTACTTCTTAAGCTATATTGTTTGTGAACTTCATATATAGCTGACTCATAAGCCTGTTTAAAGTCGAAGGATTCCCCAGATTCTAATTGTAATTTTTGCAGCATATACAATTCTTGTTCTTCTTGAGTAAGAAAAATAACATCTTCTTTTTTTATTCCTAATAAGTTTATCTGGGTGTCATCCTCTCCTTCATGGCTCTGTGAACCCTCAACATAGTTTTCCTAGAAGGGTGGCCTAATTTGCTGATCTGGTATAGCATGCTTTCTAGTGTTAGGGTTCTTCCTGAAGTTGGGGTTTCCTATTGGGGGTGGCTGTTGGTTCTCCCACTGAGCTTTTCTTTCCATGTTTTCTAATCTATCCACTATTCTCTCTACACTCTTTGCTAAACTATCTATTTTTTCTTCAGAAGTGGAATTTTCCTCTTTAATTACAACTCTTTTTTCATTTCTCATTCTAGCTTTCTTGGATAATAGGTTGGCCTCTACACTAACAACATTAATTTGCATTTGTTCCAATGTTTCTGGGTTTCTTTCCCTTAACTGGTATGACATGTCAGTGTCAAAACCATCAGGGAATTTAATTAATGCTAGGTCCAGTGGAGGCTTAAGATTAGCAAGGATTGCATTGTAGATGCTATTTAACCTAGTACAATAATCCTGAACTGACTCATTAGGAGCTCTTCTAATGTTATCATATTCAAAAAGTATTTGTAGGGGGTTTTTCTTTCTCTCCCATCTATCAATGAATAATCTGTGAAAAGCAGCTAAATTTGCAATATGATTAGCTGGCAAAGCTTTGAACCATTTCTTAACATCCCCAATTAATGTTTGGGAAAACAACCTCATTTTGACATTATATTTATCAATCTCATGCAACTCAAAATAGTTAGTCGTTTTTTTCACATCCTCTTGGGATGTGTACTGACCAGTAGCATCAAACAAAAAGATTTTTCTTTGATAATATTGGGGCATGGCATGGAGTTGTGCTGGTAAAACCAGAGGTGCATATCGGTCTACCATGGCTTGGATTCTGGCTTGAATAGGGGGTAAAGTGCTGGTACTTGAGGAAGGGCTTGAAATGGATGGAGATGAACTAGATGAGGATGTGATATTTTGCTGATGAATAACTAGTTTAGGGGAATGGATTGTGGTGGATACTATTGGTGAGGCGGTGGTAAATGAAGGTGTATTTATAGTGATTGAAGATTGTGCAGAAATTTCAGAGGCAATAGCAGTAAGGGCAGCTAGTTCAACAGATTTTTGAAGGTAAGCATCATCTATATGGCTTATTAATGTGGAGGTTAAAGCCTCTAACTTGTCAAATGTATCCAACACAAATTTATCTAAATCAGGATGTATAGGCACCTTTTTTGATTCAATGAGTTGAATAAAATTAGGGTCTAACAAAGTTTCATGAATTGCATTCTCTGATTTAGTTCTAAACACTGAGAGATGAAATGACAAATCAGATGGGATTTCCTATAAAGTTGATAATTCTTCGGGGAGTGAATTTTCTTTAACTAATTGGCTACTACTTGCTTGAGTTTCTACCTTTTTTGGTTTTCTTAAAATCCTGTCTGGGTCATCAACTATAGTAGCAGGGTTTGGATCTGGGTTTGCCCTAGTATAGTGAGTCTTTTTGGGAGCGAGAATTTTAATTTTTTAATTGTTTTTATAAAACCTTTTAAGAACAACTTATAAAAATGACTTAAGGGGCTCAAGATGAAATTTTAAGGTTTCCTTAAAGTTTTATTTGACTGAGGATCGAAGTCCCCAGTATGGTGACCAATTATGTTATCACTCCAAAATTTCTTCTAAGTTTTCAAAAAAAGAAATCATAGAGGTAACCATAAACCAACTTTGGAGATCAGGATCTAGCCTTCCTAATCTCAGAGAGGGTTGTCTCTTTTTTATTTAACTTTGTTTAATGATTTGATTTTAGGATAGTTATGATTGTGCTTGGATTTCTTATTTCAATTTGGGTGGTGGGATCACTTACTTAGATGAACAGAGGGTTGCTTTTACCATTGGACTATGGGGTTAAAATGCTAGACAAGCAAGACTAGATTAAGTTCTAAAAAAAGTGTCTACAGGGCAAGATAGAGGAGTTACTACAAATCTCAAAGGC
This sequence comes from Pinus tabuliformis, assembly GCA_031772625.1. Taxonomy (NCBI): domain Eukaryota; kingdom Viridiplantae; phylum Streptophyta; class Pinopsida; order Pinales; family Pinaceae; genus Pinus; species Pinus tabuliformis. Next base: position 72,410,885 of record CM062815.1, on the reverse strand, counting down.
TTGATGGTGAAATGGTTTCCAATCGGACCAAGGGAGCAATTAAGGGTTCCTTAGGATGGATTATGAAGATAAATGAAAGAGGTCAACTCGGATGGGAGAGGAATTAAGGGTTCTCAAATCCGGATATCGGAGAAAAACATATAAATGATTAACTATGAAAAACTGAGTGTAGTTAAACAAATTCTGAGTTAAATTTCTAGTTAATTCATTCAAATTTAGATAACATTTAAGTTTATGAAACACATAAGAGAGTAACAAAATTAGACAAAGAAGATATTTCACTGCAATAGCTCATCTCATGAATCCTGTAGTGCAATCATTTTATTACTTGCTCCAGTCCGTTGACTTGAAATTTGGTACAATAACCCTTAGGTTTAAGATCAAAATAACTCTAAAAATGTATAGCAATCCACCCCCAATACTTCAAATTATGGAGTATTTATACAAAAAGAATTTACAAAATATCCCAAACTATCTTGGGAACTAATCTAGGAGAAAGAAATATCTTCATGCAAGAAGATAGAGATAGTTATTGAACTGCTGCTTGTTATTCCTCTTATTTAGGTTTTGTTGGCTTTGATCTTTTGATATTTTTCACTTTAATCTGCTTTGTTGTTTAGTCTTCACGTTGGATGTTATTTTTACTTTGACCTTTCATCTGATACACTTTGACCTGGCTGACCTGTCAATATCCTTTTACTCTGCCCTTTTACTTTTACTATACATTTTACTTTTTTACTGTGTATTTCTATAGTAAATCATTTAGTTTTTCCCATGTCTCAGCATCTGGTAATTGGATATTGAGCATCTTCCTTTAGATCTCATCTGCCTCTATATACTTGGCAAAAGTAGGCTTATTGACAAAAATGTGTTTTACCTCATGTTAGAGGTAAAACAAATTCTCAAAAGTTTGATACAATACTTTGCCAGTAGGTATACCCTTCATGGATGAATTATTTACCTGATCTTTGGCCACTTCTCTGATATTATTATTATAGTCCTCCTGGGTCATTAATTTTTCGTTTATAACCAATGGATTTGGTAAACCCTTTTGCCCCAAAATTTTGAACTTCACCATGAATCTGTCAATGACCAACTGCATGGTTTAGCACTTATCCTCTAAGTTCAACATCAAATTACTTTTGGTGAGAACCCTCTTTACTTCCAAAATTGTACATGTTTTGTCAGGTATCTCTAGTTCCTACAACTCATACATGTTCTTGGAGTTGAGGAAGTGAATGATCCTTGTAGATTCCTCTGGCATGTCTCCAAGTTCTGCCTTGAGCCTTTGAATGGCATCTGTAGCTTGCTTTATTAAATCAATCTATTCAAAAATAACCTCAATTTGTCTAAAGTATTCAAGAGCAAATATCCTCATAGGGAGGTATTTGAGTAACTTATGGGGGGCTAGCTCACAGCCATAAATTCTGATCTTAGTGTGGTTTTGGTACAAGTACCACTTTCCGAACTTGTTGTTCTTGGCCAATTGTAGTACTCTCTTGATCTTTGGGCTAATTCTAGGTTGAGTCTTAGAAGTCATCATGGTCATGAAAGGGTACACAAAAGAGTCTATGAAGTCTTTGTAGGTGAATGCTATGGAAAAATTCTGGACCAAGGGTGTTCAGTAGATGACTAATCTCTCCTTTCCCTTGGTGTCCAATTTCTGGATTCTCATAGGGAACTTGTCTATTTGGTAATACAAAAACATATAAAACAACATTGAAGAGTATTTGAAAACTCTTTTAGTGGGCAGTTTGGTGAATTGTTCATGCATTCTGTCTGCAATGAACTGAGCATAATCATACATAATAGTAGGAGGCTTGCCTGGAGTGAAAATGGACAGGAAGGCCATGATGACCTCATCCACATGCTCATCTGATGTGTATCCTAGGATGCATGAGAGCATGGTGATTATGCGTCTGCCAGTCTCTGAAAAAATAGTGGCAGCATAGGGTGGAATGTCTGTAGGAGTATGACATTCCTCAATCATGAAATTTTGGAAAATTTGTTTGATTTTGACTAGGTCTAGTGTGATGTACAGGTCCAACAGATTTCCAATGGACAGAGGAGTCTGATTAGGGCTAGGTTGGATTTGTAGCATCTAGTTGATGGATTCAACAGTAATGGTGAATAGTAACTCATGGTTTGGTGCCACAATAGCCCTTTGGCTAGGGATATAACAGGCATGACATAAATGTACAATATCTGGGAATGGGTGAACTTCTAGGAATGTATACTTGGGACAACTGGATTCCCAAAGGTTGATATCATCAACATGGTTTAGGAATCTATCCTTACTCCAACAATGGATTTTCAGAAGGTGGCAAGGTGGCCTAGAGTAGCAGTGTCTTTAATTTGGAAATCTCTGTTTGCCAGGGGCAATGGTCAATGTCTAGGTGAGGGGTTGATACAGATCTGACATCCGGGGAGGTCTGGGCAGCCATCTTTGTGATAAAATGTGGAAATTGGGCTTATATAGCTCTAGAAGTGAAGTTTGAATGTGTCTCATTCACAAATAGGGTATTGGCAGTTTGCAAGATAGGGGTTTTGGTATTTGGGGGGAAATACTCTCAATTCAAGGGAAATTAATTAAATTCAATTACTTTAATGTTTGAATTTACTATATACTTTTGAATTTTAGAGGGTTATCTGTGGTTTGTTGTCAAATACCTGGAGTTTGAGGTTCAGACTGCAAATTGGCTTTGAATGGTAGTTGTAGAGGGTTTTGTGGCTTTAGTTGCGCACTGGAGAGCTGAACTAGACTTCCAGAGCGTGTTCGGGAGGCAATTGGTGGTTAGAACTGGTTGCAGAAGCTTGGGTTTGCACAGGAATGTTTAGGAAGCTTTCGTAAAGAAAACGAGCGAAAAGGGTGAAAATGGGGGTCTGCGTCCTTTTAATTGACATCGATTAAAAATTGGCGCGGAAACTCGTTTAGTGAACAGTGATGGTTTTTGCTTTTGGCGGGGAGGCGGTTTAGGGAGCCATCACACCGCTTTTGAGTGATTCGTGGTATTTTACCGAGAGAAAACGACTTAACGCTGTGTCGCCACATAACCCAGGGGGGCCGAGCAATACCGCCCATATCACGTGCTCTCGGGTCAGTAAAGGTCGGGAGATGAATGCGCGCGATATGGGTGAGGGTCGTAGGATCTGGGGGTGCAAGATCCAATGGCCATCGCATGGCAGAGTTGCGTGACGGGAAATGGGGGTGGATATTAGCGGGGCACAGGGGTTAGTTACACTTAAGTGTAATTAATCAATGGATAATTGTGGTGTTAAACTGTAATGTGGGTTTAAGGAGTAGAACTGGGATTAAACTGCATAGGTGTTTATTTATATGCACGAAGAGGGTGGGTTAAAGGGATTATAACAGGAAAAGTGAATTTGCGGGGTTACATGGGTTTTGGTGGAGGTTTAACATTATAAATTGGAGGGGGAAATAATAGTTAGGATAAGAGATTTTAGTGGGTTTTTTTGGGGTTTTTAGGAAAATTAATCAACGGAAAGTAATTTTTTGCATGGGAAAGGGTTTCCCACTAGGGAAAAAGAGTTATTGGGTAGGGGAATGATTTTGGAGGGTATTTTGCTAGGGAATTGTGTGAAACCAAGGGGTAGGAGTTAAAATGAAGGAAAAAGGATATTTCAGCAAAAAATGATGGGATGATTGGGAAATTAGTAAGTATGTAGTGGGGGTGAAATGGAATGAGGGGAAGTTAGCAAAATCAGCTTGTGAACATGCTTTCACTTTCAATACTGCTTCTACACACTGAAACACATGATTAAACATGATCAGTGTGCTTTTGTTTCAATGAACTCCATACTTTCTACAACCTTTCTTCTACTTACCCTTTTACTTACCCTAACATTTTTTTCTTCACTTTGTTGGGTGCATTTAAGCTAGCAAACCCTTTCCTTTCCTTTTTCTTTTGAAAAGTAAACTATCTACTTCTAACCTTATATCTTCAAATGGCTCAGATTAAGCTTATGAGCACATTTTATTTCTCTACCTATCTACTGATCTGCCAAGATTAAACAGTTTGGCCAGATCTTTATTCTCTAACTATAAACAGGAAATTTAAAGCATGAACTAGTCAAGATTAAACAGTTTGACTATCATGGGTTGTGGCATGTATGACAAGCTGCACACAACCATTATTTTAGACAGTAAAGTAAAGAATGGTGGCACTTGGACTCACACACTTTCATGATCTGTTTTTGTTTGGGGTTCATATTTTTTCATATTTTTTTATCTTTTCTTATTCTTTTTGTCCTTTAATATTTCTTTTAGGACATACCCTCTTCACATTTTTTAATTTTAATATGGAAAACATTTGCAGAAAGAAAAGGTATATACAATATTACAAGACTTAACCATAGTCAATTGAAAATTATGAATCCTATTATTACGGGACTCTAATAGTGCCTCCACATGGGGATCGCATTTCCTAGTGAAATGTCAAGAAGTCTAAAGACCAGTAGCCTTTGAATTGTGAATGTAGTTACCTTGTGAATTGTCCTTCTATGATTCTTCTTTATTGATAGTTATGATAGTGAATCCTTCAAAGCTCAGGGCCTTCTCTGCAGGCTTCAACTTCAAAGGATTACAATCCAATCCAATCTACACTTTGCAATGTTATGTACAATGATGCAAAGTAAAGTGAATTATTATTAGTCAGTGGAAAAATAATGCTTCAACATTCTACCATTAACAGGTCCTCTTGGTAGATCTGATCCATCTCTCTCTCTCAAGAAAAAGGCATTGTTTTCCCTGTAACCATAAATGACATAAAGCCCTTGCCACAAAAAATCAAATTTTCCATGCTTGACTTTGCCTTCTCTCCTTGAATCCCACTTAAGGACTTTATCTCCTATGTAAAAATCATTTGCTTTAGTCTTTTTATAAAAAACATTCTTGATTTTTTCCTAGATTACCTGTGATTTCACATATACTTCTTCTTTAGTTTGCTTCAGGTGTATGGTCTGATTTATTCTTCTCTAAATATCATTTGGTTCCACCTGTAATTCCTGGATGATCTTCATCACTAGCACTCCCAAAGATGATGGAAAAACTGCATCCATCCCATATACTAACTGTTAGGGAGATGTGCCAATGGACTTCTTAGTTGTCAGTCTGTCTGCCCATAAGGCATTGCCTAACTTTTTGTTCCATGTCTTTTTGTTATCTTCCAGTAATTTCTTAATGATATTGACCAAGCTTTTGTTAGATGATTCTGCTAGTCCATTACCTTGAGGGTAATAGGCTATTGAGTGGCCAAGGGTGATATGGTATTTGTTACAGAAGTCTGTCATTCTCTTGGATTTAAAGGTAGCTGCATTATTAGTAATGAGCTTCTGGGGACATCCAAATCTTGACAAGATATTATTCTCTAGAAAGGAGATAATGACAGTGTCTGTGGCCTTTACAGAAGGTATTTCTTTTATCCATTTGGTAAAATAGTCAGTAGCTGTCAGAATCCATTTGTGCAGAGCTGAGGAGGTTGGGTGTATTTCTCCAATGAAGTCTAACCACCATTATTGAAATGGAATTTCAGTGGAAATTGTTTTAAGAGGTGATCCAGGTGGCTCCATAGAGACACACAGGACAAAGATGGCTCAAAAATCAAAGTGTTTGGATTATGTTCAAACCAGGACCAGATCGAAGACCTCTTCGTCCTGATCATGGTGGTGTGAACGGTTTGTCAAACCACGCTTGTATGTGAAAGATAGAGCTCTTCAAAGTTTGACATGACAGGGGAAAAGTGGCGCCCACAGTGTACCACATGGCAACCCATCAGCCATCGACACTTGGCGTTTTCTCATTTGTCTCCTAAACCTGCATAAGAGACAAAATCATTTTTAAATGGTTAATGAATAACCATATAAAGACACTTGGCATTTTCTCATTTGTCTCCTAAACCTGCATAAGAGACAAAATCATTTTTAAATGGTTAATGAATAACCATATAAAGAAATATGTTTAAAATAACTATAAAAAACAATACAACACATGGTTTCGGGATTGACAGCAACAAACCCCGCCAAACCCTTTAAAAAAACATAATCACAAATCGAATTATATATATGGGATCGGGATCGACGGCAATAACCCCCGCCATACCCTCCTCCACATATCCCGCATATATGTCTGACCATATATATATATATATATATATATATATATATATATATATATGTTGTTTAAAACAATGTGTTAAGGGGTGGGCGTGGGCCATCGGTGGTGGATCCGGCCCAAACCCCAACGGTCACAACCAATACATACATACATGCATACATGCATATATATATATATATATATATATATATATATATATATATATATATATCGCCCCGACCCTTTATATATATATGCCGATTTATGCGCCAAGATAAAATCGTTGATATGTATATCGGCGTAACCCCAATAAGGTCATCGATACCTCCGCCATGCCAACTGTCGACAAGTGCGATCACCGATATGAATATCGGCGACATCCCGGATATCACGCTGATTAATACGCCGATCCAATCGCTGATTTTGTCGCCACCCGATATCATATATCGCCAAAACCCTATATTGGGCTCCGATATATGCGCCAACGCGCATTGCAACTGGCGATCGTCGATATTAATGCAACAGTGTGGGGTTTTCGTGGTTTTTGGTTTAAAACGTTTTATATGCAGAGAAGGCGGGATTTGATCCCCCGACCTCTCCTTAACCATAAGCCGCTTTTAACCATTCAACCAATGGCCTATTTGTTGAAGAATCCACCGATGAATTTTATTTAAACATTCATTTTTCCCTCTGAACACAGTTTGAGCAGGAGAGAGACTACAGGCACGAATTTCAAGGCAAAAGGAAGTGAATTACTTAATATTTTAATGCAGGAACCATGAATTTTGCACGAGGGAAAAATTTTCACTTTGTCAGAATTTGACAAGTTTTATATGGTTTTTACACCTCTCATCACCACGAACATGATGGTGTTTTTCATTTCTTCATCAAAGGTCTGAATTTTCTAGTCATTTCCAGAATGCATGTGGAACTATGATTTCAACAAAAACAGGGAGCGGAACCATGGGCCATGAAAATTTCCCAAGGAGGTAAAATTTTGACATTTCAGAATATAGTCAAGTTTATACTTGTTTTTCATGGTTTTCTACAAGGATCGCAATGGAGATATCATATTCGCCATCTGAGTTGCAGATTTGTAGTCCATCCATGGAGTAGAATCTTTGAGGAATCCCAGGGGAATCTAAAAGATTCCTTGAGCCTAGAATTATCAACTTCTCAGAATTCGGATTTTGGACAATCGATTCAGCACTACTCGATGCCACAAAGCTGATGGTGTATTCAGATTTCTTATTCTCTCATTTCTTCTTTTAGTCACTTTTCTAAGTGCCAGTGCAGATGTCCACATTCATGTGCGAGCAACCATCTTCATGCAATCGATGCCTTGAGAGCAATGGTCCGAGCAACTTCAGCAGTGTGAAATCCACTTCTTCGGATGGCCCTTGGTTGTGAGGTATATGATGTGTTCATGTACTTCTTCCTTTTTCATTATGTTGCACAGATCCTACATTGATGTTGATGCAGGATCTTGTTTATTACATGTTGTCATGATTCCTTGCTTGATTTGATGCGAAATATTCTATGTGATGTACTTGTTGTCATAACTCATCATGTTATGCTTTGATATCCCTTGTTGTATATTGCTAGGATACTCTTGTTTTCATCATGCATGTTTTTTTTTTTTACATCCCTTTTGTGCCATGTTGGCGGGATGCTCACCATGCATATTTTTGTGTCATACTGATAGGAATCTTTTGATTGAGAGTTCTAGTTGTGGAACATCTCTTAGAGCCACTCCTGCGTGAGGGCATTCTTCCTTGTATGATCAAGACATCATCTCTTGTGTACATCATCATTATTGACAACATTTAATGCAGCGGCCTACACCATATTGACATCAAGGCCTAGAGACGTAGTCCCTCCTAGACAAACTCCGTTATCAACGCCTATGTTTTCATGTGTTGATGATTGATATATTCCTCTTCTTTACAGTATGAAAATGTATTCATTAATGTTCTTTTAAAATGAAATTTTAACACATCACGAAAGTAAAAGGTCTTGGAAGGGTCCTTCTTCACACCAGGACCTGGATCAAGTGGTATTAGAGCGGTCTTTGCATTGATGTGAATTGCAGTGTGAACAATGGAACATGCGATGACAGAGGATGAAAGAGCAATGTACGATACCATGCTCAACATTTCCATGAAGGTGGAAATCATGTATGAAACTCTGCAGAAAGAGACAAAGGAAAAGGAGCGATTACAGTGTCAGTTGAAAGCCACAGAAGAGGCCATGGAAGAACTAAAGAAAAACAGACATAATCTTCAAACAGAGAACGATGAATTGAAGATGTGCTTATATGAAGAGAAAGAGCAAAAACAAAGTTTGCTACGACAGCTGCAAGAAAAGGACGAGGCCTTGGAAAAGTTGCAACATGACCCATGCGAGGTAAAAACTAGTTCTCCATCTTCGTGTATGTTTCCTGATGATGATTTCGCTGTGTTTGAAAATCATACCACAGGAATTGGCTCCAAATTGTTGAAGAGAATGGGATACGAAGGAAAAGACTTGGGCGTTAATGGCCAAGGCATTGTCAATCCCATCCAAGTAGAGGAATTACCGTGTTAAGAAGGACTTGGGTATGTCAGGAAAGAAGTTGGGGAATGCACTGAGACAATTAGCGAACCACCAATGATGGATGATGAGCAGCCCCCATCAATTCTTTCCAAATCGAAAGAGAAGGTAAAAGATGTTGATTTCCTTTCGATTTAGTCTTCTCATAGTATGATGTCTGTTGGAGATTTGGAGATCAAAATTACATGGAAAAACATGAGTCTCCTTACAAGGATGAGGCACAAGGAGAAAGAAGAACTTGGTGTTAATAACCAAGGCATCACTTAACCTTTGGAGGTTGTGCATGAACATCCATTTTTAGGCTCGAGATACACTAAAGGAGAGTGCTCAAAGATGTTAGATTTGTCTGAGACATCGTCTAGAAAAGAGAATGATGGGAAAACATCCCCATCCATGGCAATTTCCATTGCAGGGAGAGAGCGGAGGCAAGCTCTCATCGCCATACTGACAGCAAAAACAACAAAGGAAGGTATAACCATTTTCTATCTTCGAATGTTCATTTTGGCTATCTTATTAATAATGAACGAAGACTAAGGCATAAAAAAACATGCACCTTTTGTGGTTTAACTAACCATACCTTTTATAAGTGTTGGAAAAGAATGGCAGTACTCATGAGGCATGAAAAACCCTCTCAACATCATGAAAAGAAACAGGTTAAGCAGGTATGGAGGAAGAAGGCATACTTCAGTCATTGCGACAAAAATGTCCATCAAAGAGCCACTTGTTGGAGGCTTCATCCAGAGCAGCGCCTTAAAGATGAAGCGTCGGTGCGTGAACCAGGAAGAGCAGTTGTTCGACAAGAAAAACCACCTCAAGGAGGTGACCCATTCACATTGATAAGTGAAAAATGGTTTTTTTGACATGTTGTCATTTCATGGTTATTCTTTGTAAATCATTTGCTGCATTTTAAAGTGTAAAATTGATGATGTGTTTTCCATCACTTGGTCAACAACAATGATGTCTGGTCATGTTTTGAGTCGTATTTTGAGTTGCATGTTAAAACTCTGAAAGTGATGTTATGTTTCCGTCACTTGTCAAAAAAATAGTGTCTAGCCTTATGAATGTAAATCATGTGTTGCAGTGATGATGTGTTCCATCACTTTTTGAAGCAACCATGATAGGTTGGCCTTGTTTTCATAGCTGGGGTATTACGTCCATCTTTTTGTAAACTTGACCACCGAGTATGTGTTATAAACTCATGGCAAGTGTGGGACGTTTGGGTCTTTACTTTGGTCATGTCATTCAAAGCATGTAATTTGCAAAACCATGTACTACAGGTTGTAGAAGTAGCAGGTGTCGGCTCATCGCTTAAGGCTCCGAAGAACAAAGGTGAAGGAGATGGAAGCGAAACCTTTTCAGGACTCTTGTGATGCAGACAGGGTCCAGAGAGAAAGTGCAGATTATTTTTCATGCTTTTGGAGGACCAAAAGATCCTCAGTGGGGAGGATTGATGAAAGTGGCTCTAGAGAGACACACACGACAAAGATGGCTCAAAAATCAAAGTGTTTGGATTATGCTCAAACTAGGACCAGTTCGAAGACCTCATCGTCCTGATCGTGGTGGTGCGAACAGTTCGTCAAACCAAGCTCGTATGCGAAAGATAGAGCTCTTCAAAGTTTGACATGACAAGGGAAAAGTGGAACACACAGTGTACCACATGGCATCCCAATAAGCAGGTGGGACCCACATGGCAGCCCATTAGCCATCGACAGTTGGCATTTTATCATTTGTCTCCTAAACTTGCATAAGAGACAAAATCATTTTTAAATGGTTAATGAATAACCATATAACGAAATATGTTATAGCTATTAAAAATAAATATATAAAACAATACAACACACGGTTTCAAGATCGGTGGCAATAAACCCCGCAAAACCCTTTAAAATAACATAATCGCAAATTGCATTATATATATGGGATCGGGATCGGTGGAAATAACCCCCGCTGAACCCTCCTCCACATATCCTGCATATATGTTTGACCATATATATATATATATATATATATATATATATATATATATATATATATATATATATATATATATATATATATATATATATATATATATATATATATATATATATATATATATATATATATATATATATATATGTTGTTTAAAACAATGTGTTAAGGGGCGGACACGGGCCATCAGCGGTGGACCTGGCCCAAACCCCAACGGTCGCAACCAATACATATATATATATGGCCCCAGCCCTTTATATATATATTTCAATTTATGTGCCAAGATAAAATTGCTGATATGTATGTCGGTGTAACCCCAATAAGGGCGTCGATACCTCCGTCGTGCCGACCGCCGATAAGTGCGATCACCGATATGAATATTGGTGACATCCCGGATCTCGCGCCGATTAATACGACAATCCGATCGCTGATTTTGTCGCCACCTGATATCATATATCGTAGAAACCCTATATCGGGCGCCGATATATGCGCCAACATTAATGCAACAGCGCGGGGTTTTTGGGGTTTTGGTTTAAAAGGTTTTATATGCGGAGAAGGCGAGATTTGATCCCCCGACCTCTCCTTAACCATAAGTCGCTTTTAACCATTAGGCCAACGGCCTATTTGTTGAAGAATCTGCCAATGAATTTTATTTAAACAGTCATTTTTCCCTCTGCACACAGGTCGAGGAGGAGAGAGACTACATGCAAGGATTTCGAGGTAGAAGGCATTGAATTAATTAATATTTTAATGCATGAACCATGAATTTTGCAAGAGGGAAAAATTTTCCCTTTGTCAGAATTTGACAAGTTTCATATGGTTTTTACACCTCTCATCACCATGAACACAATGGTGTTGTTCGTTTCTTCATCAAAGGTCTGCATTTTCTAGTCATTTCCAGAATGCACATGGAACCATGATTTCAACAAAAATAGGGAGTGGAACCATGGGCCACGAAAATTTCCCAAGGAGGTAAAATTTTGACATTTCAGAATATAGTCAGGTTTATACTTGTTTTTCATGGTTTTCTGCAGGGATCGCAATGGCGAGATCAAATTCGCCATCTGAGTTGTATATTTGCAGTCCATACATGGAGCAGAATCTTTGAGGAATCCTAGGGGAATCTAGAAGATTCCTTGAGCCCATAATTCTAAACTTCTCAGAATTCGGATTTTGGACAGTCGATTCAGCACTACTCGACGCCACAAAGCTGATTGTGTCTTCAAATTTCTTATTATCTCATTTATTATTCTAGTCACTTTTCTAAGTGCTAGTGCAGATGTCCACATTCATGTGTGAGCAGCCATCTTCAAGTGCTCGATGCCTTGAGAGCAATGGTCTGAGTAGCTTCAACAGTGTGACATCCACCTCTTTAGATGGCCCTTAGTTGTGAGGTATATGATGTGTTCATGTACTTCTTCTTTTTGCATTATGTTGCACAGATCCTTCATTGATGTTAATGCAGGATCTTGTTTATTACATGTTGTCATGGTTCCTTGCTTGATTTGATGCGGAAGCTTCTATGTGATGTACTTGTTGTCATAAATCATCATGTTATGCTTTGAGATCCCTTGTTGTATATTGTTGGGATACTCTTGTTATCGTCATGCATGTGTTTTTCTTTGCCATTCCTTTTGTTCCATGTTGGCGGGATGCTCACCATGCATACTTTTGTGTCATACTGATAGGAGTCTTTTGATTGAGAGTTCTAGTTGTGGAACATCTCTTAGAGCCACTCCTGCATCAGAGAATTCTTACTTGTATGATCGAGACATCATCTCTTGTGTACATCATCATTATTGACAACACTTAATGCAGTGGCCTACACCATCTTGACACCGGGGCCCGGAGATGTAGTCCCCCCTGGACGAACTTCGTTATCAATGCTTATGTTTTCATGTGTTGATGATTGATATATTCCTCTTATGTATAGTATGCATTTGTATTCATTAATGTTCTTTTAAAATGCAATTTTAACACATCACGAAAGTAAAAGGTCTTGGAAGGGTCCTTCTTCACACCTAGACCTGGATCAAGTGGTATCAGAGCAATCTTTATGTTGATGTGAATTGTAGTGTGAACAATGGAACGTGCAATGATACAAGATGAAAGAGGAATGTATGAGACCATGCTCAAAATTTCCAAGAAGGTGGAAATCATGTATGAAACTCTACAGAAAGAGACAGAGGAAAAGGAGCGACTACAACGTCAGTTGAAAGCCACAGAAGAGGCCATGGAAGAACTGAAGCAAAATAGACATAATCTTCAAATAGAGAATGATGAAGTGAAGATGTGTTTAGATGAAGAGAAAGAGGAAAAACAAAGTTTGCTACGACAGCTGCAAGCAAAGGACAAGGCCTTGGAAAAGCTGTAGCGTGACCCATGCGAGGTAAAAGGTAGTTCTCCATCTTCATGTATGTTTCCTAATGATGATTTCGTTGTGTTTGAAAATCATACCATAGGAATTGGCTCCAAACTGTTGAAGAGAATGGGATATGAAGGAAAAGGCTTGGGTGTTAATGGCCAAGGCATTGTCAGTCCCATCCAAGTAGAGGAATTACCGTGTCAAGCAGGACTTGGGTATGTCAGGAAAGAAGTTGGGGAATGCGTTGAGACAGTTAGTGAACCACCAACAACGGATTATGAGTAGCCCTCATCAGTTATTTCAAAATCGAAAGAGAAGGTAAAAGATGTTTATTTCCTTTCGATTTCATCTTCTCATAGTATGATGTCTGTTGGAGATTTGGGGATCCCAATTACAGGGACAAACATGAGTCTCCTTACAAGGATGAGGCACGAGGAGAAAGATGAACTTGGTGTTAATAACCAAGGCATCTCTCAACCGTTGGAGGTTGTGCATGAACATCCATTTTCAAGCTCGAGATACACTAAAGTAGAGTGCTCAAAGGTGTTAGATTTGTCCGAGACATCGTTGAGAAAAGAGAATCATGGGAAAACATCCCCATCATCCCATGGCAGTTTCCATTGTAAGGAGAGAGCGGAGGTAAGCTCTCATCACCATACTGACAGCAGAAACAACAAAGGAAGGTATAACGATTTTCGATCTTCGAATGTTCATTTTGATCATGTTGTTAATAATGAACGAAGACTAAGGCATCGAAAAACATGCACCTTTTGTGGTTTAACTAACCATACCTTTTCTAAGTGTTGGAAAAGAATGGCAGCACTCATGAGGCGTGAAAAACCCTCTCAAAAACCTGAAAAGAAACAGGTTAAGCAGGTATGGAGGAAGAAGGCCTACTGCAGTCATTGCGACAGAAATGGACATCAAAGAGCCACTTGTTGGAGGCTCCATACAGAGCAGTGCCTTAAAGACAAAGCATCGGTGCGTGAACCAAGAAGAGCAGTTGTTCGACAAGCAAAACCACATCAAGGAGATGACCCATTCACATTGATAGGTGAATAATGGTTTTTTTGACATGTTGTCATTTCATGGTCATTCTTTGTAAATCATTTGTTGCATTTTAAAGTGTAAAAGTGATGATGTGTTTTCCATCACTTGGTCAACAACAATGATGTCTCGTCATGTTTTGAGTCGTATTTTGAGTTGCATGTTAAAACTCTAAAAGTGATGTTATGTTTTTGTCACTTGTCAAAACAATAGTATCTGGCCTTATGAATGTAAATCATGTGTTGCGGTGATGATGTGTTTTCCATCACTTTTTGAAGCAACCATGATACGTTGGCCTTGTTGTCATAGCTTGGGTATTACGTCCATCTTGTTGTAAACTTCACCACCGAGTATGTGTTATAAACTCGTGGCAAGTGTGGGACGTTTGGGTATTTAGTTTTCTCATGTCATTCAAAGCATGTAATTCTCAAAACCATGTACTACAGGTTGCAGAAGTAGTAGGTGTCGGCTTGTCGCTTAAGGCTCTGAAGAACAAAGGTGAAGGAGATGGAAGCAAAACCTTTTTAGAACTCTTGTGATGTAGACATGGTACAAAGAGAAAGTGCAGATTATTTTTCATGATTTTGGAGGACCACAAGCTCCTCAGTAGGGAGGATTGATCCAGGTGGCTCCAGAGAGACACATAGGACAAAGTTGGCTCAAAAATCAAAGTGTTTGGATTATGCTCAAACTAGGACCAGATTGAATACCTCATTGTCCTAATCGTGGTGGTGCGAACTATTCGTCAAACCAAGCTCATATGTGAAAGATAGAGCTTATGTGAAAGATAGAGCTCTTCAAAGTTTGACATGATAGGGGAAAAGTGGGGCACACAGTGTACCACATGGTATCCCAGTAAGCAGGTGGGACCCACATGGCAACCCATCAGCCTTCGACACTTGGTGTTTTCTCATTTGTCTCCTAAACCTGCATAAGAGACAAAATCATTTTTAAATGGTTAATGATGAGATTGGCGGCAATAAACCCCGCCGAACCCTTTAACAACATAATCGCAAATCGCATTATATATATGGGATTGGGATCGGCAGAAATAACCCCCACCGAACCCTCCTCCACATATCTTGCATATATGTTCGACTATATATATATATATATATATATATATCTATATATATATATATATATATATATATATATATATATATATATATGTTGTTTAAAAGAATGTGTTAAGGGGCGGGCATGGGCCATCGGCAGTGGACCCAGCCCAAACCCCAACGGTTGCAACCAATACATACATACATACATACATACATACATACATATATATATATATATATATATATATATATATATATATATGTCGATTTATGTGCCAAGATAAAATAGCCGATATGTATGTCAGCGTAACCCCTATAAGGGCGCCGATACCTCCGCCGTGCCAACCGCCGATAAGTGTGATCACCGATATGAATATTGGCGACATCTTGGATATTGCACCAATTAATACGCCGATCCGATCGCCGATTTTGTCTCCCCCCAATATCATATATCGCCGAAACCCTATATTGGGAACCGATATATGCACCAGTGCCCATTGCAACTGTTGATCACCGATATTAATGCAATAGCACGGGGTTTTTGGGGTTTGTGGTTTAAAAGGTTTTATATGTAGAGAAGGCAGGATTTGATCCCCTAACCTCTCCTTAACCATAAGCTGCTTTTAACCATTAGGCCAACGACCTATTTGTTGAAGAATCCGCCGATGAATTTTATTTAAACAATGATTTTTCCCTCTGCACACAGTTCGAGGAGGAGAGATACTGCATGCATAAATTTCTAGGTAGAAGGAAGTGAATTAATTAATATTTTAATGTAGGAACCAAATTTGCAGGAGGGAAAAATTTTCACTTTGTCAGAATTTGACAAGTTTTATATGGTTTTTACACCTCTCATCACAACGAAAAAAATGGTGTTGTTCGTTTCTTCATCAGAGGTCTGCATTTTCCAGTCATTTCCAGAATGCACGTGGAACCATGATTTCACCAAAAACAGGGAGCGGAACCATGGGCCATGAAAATTTCACAAGGAGGTAAAATTTTGACATTTCAAAATATAGTCAAGTTTATACTTGTTTTTCATGGTTTTCTGCAGGGATCACAATGGCAAGGTCAGATTCTCCATCTGAGATGCAAATTTGCAGTCCATCCATGGAGTAGAATCTTTGAGGAATCCCGAGGGAATCTAGAAGATTCCTTGAGCCCAGAATTCTCAACTTCTCAAAATTCAGATTTTGGACAGTCGATTCAGCACTACTCGACGCCACAAAGCTAATGGTGTCTTCATATTTCTTATTCTCTCATTTCTTCTTCTAGACACTTTTCTAAGTGCCACTGGAGATGTCCACATTGATGTGTGAGCAGCCATCTTCATGCGATTAATGCCTTAGAGCAACGGTTCGAGCAGCTTCAGCAGTGTGACATCCACTTCTTCAAATGGCCCTTGGTTGTGAGGTATATGATGTGTTCATGTACTTCTTCTTTTTGCATTATGTTGCATAGATCCTTGATTGATATTGATGCAGGATCTTGTTTATTACATGTTGTCATGATTCCTTGCTTGATTTGATGTAGAATCTTCTATGTGATGTACTTGTTGTCATAACTCATCATGTTATGCTTTGAGATCCCTTGTTGTATATTGCTGGGATACTCTTGTTGTCGTCATGCATGTGTTTTTCTTTGACATCCCTTTTGTGCCATGTTGGCGGGATGCTCACCATGCATATTTTTGTATCATACTGATAGGAGTCTTTTGATTGAGAGTTCTAGTTGTGGAAAATCTCTTAGAGCCACTCCTGCGTAGGGAATTATTCCTTGTATGATCGAGATATCATCTCTCGTGTACATCATCATTATTGGTAGCACTTAATGTAGCGGCCTACACCATCTTGACACCGGGGCCCGAAGACGTAGTCCCTTCTAGACGAACTTTGTTATCAACGCTTATGTTTTCATGTGTTGATGATTGATATATTCCTCTTCTTTACAGTATGCAGATGTATTCATTAATGTTCTTTTAAAATGCAATTTTAACACATCACAAAAGTAAAAGGTCTTAGAAGGGTCCTTATTCACACCCAGACCTGGATCAAGAGGCAAGGGTAAAAGTTTTCTCTTTCCCTCAAATATCTGGCATTTATGACAGGAGGTCACATGTTTCTTAACATTTGTAAACAAAGTGGGCCAGTAGAAACCAACCCTCGGGATTTTTTCAGCAGTAATCTTCCAGTACAAGTGTCCTCCACAATCCCCTGCATGAAACTCTTGCATGATTTTATCAACTTCATTTTTCAGTAAACAATTCAAATGAATACCACTATTGTCTTTCCAAAACAATGCATTATCTATGATACAATACTTTAATGACTTCATCTTTAAGAATCTAGCTTTAGTTCTTGTTAAACCAGGAGGAGCTTGTAAATTTTGTAATAGAGAGGGGTATATGAAAAGCAAACGAACTCATCCTCTGTATTTACGGAAAAGATATATGAAGGATCAAGTGGATCTTCAATGAATAACTTATCCTCTCCTTTGTCGAATGATGGACTAGCATCCGGTGATTCCTACGAGTGATCAAAAATGGGTGCATCTGTAGATGAAGACACACATACAAAATCATGGATGGCAGGTTCACCAAATAAGTTAGGAAGGAACGGAGGGGGCTCAAACGGAAGGGAGTCATCATTCACCGAGTTTTGATGTTCAAGCTCCCACTCATACTCTTCATGAATGATAGCACATGTTGTTTTTGCAACACCAACTCTGTCACTGGGTTGCTCCTCGTTCACAACAAGTGAAGAGTCCGGAATGGACGAACATAAGACAACATCATCCAGAGGAACACCTGAGTGCGAAGATGGAGGTCGAAGAAAAGAATTCATATGGGAACTCAAAGGACTCACAACCAACTCTGCGCGAAAATTAAGTGGAGTGATGTTGGGAGGGTGTGAAGAATGAACAAATGTGTGAACATGATCCTCAGCATCACTGGGCGATGGTGGAATTGTTGAATGAAAGGGAGGCAAACAGTCCGTTGAGACAGTGCCTGCTCCCACATGGGATTGCGCAGTTCCATCAACGAAGAAGGTTGAGCGAGGCTTGACATCAAGCTTTCTCTTGGGACGGGAAGATTTCTTAAGACAGTACTCAAACCGGTCCCAGAGATAAGCGAACTTCATCTGGCTCTTTGGAGCTTGAAACTGTAAGTCATGGAAGCGCTGCCAAAAATCAATAATGGATTCATGCGGAGCCTTCCATTGTTGTAACAGTTTTCGGACAAGATGGTCTAGATCAAAATGATGGAATGTTTCTTCAATAAGATCACAAAAGTTCTCACATGAGCGCATGGTGTCAGCTAGTAGGCTGAGCACCGAACAAAATTGGGATTCGCGAAGTGTGAATGAAAGTAGTAGAATGGCATGTTCGTCAGTAACCTCATCTTCCTCATAAATCATGGAAAGGAAGTTATGTAAGTGCTTCGACCAGGCCACTTCGCCTTCACCATCATACGTGTGAGTGGACAAGAGATTGAAAAGCTTCCCTGAGATGGAGACATCTTCATGATTCAAAAAACACCTCGAGGGAAGAAGAATGCAGATTCCATGAAAGATATGCAAAGGTTCAAAACTGGATGAGAGGACACTGCTTGTCATCAGACCCTTCTTCTAGTGCCAGAAATGTTGACGGTGTTGGAACTGCAAACATGTCAAGGGGATCTCCCCAATAAGAAGTCCCAATTAGACCTCAGACCATTTGGTGTAGGAGTCCCAGTAGTGGGTCATAAGGTAATTCCTTGACCGCAATGTCGCACAGAGGCAAGCAAGATAACTCTGTCATTAGCAAGGGTGTGACTGATGCAGTGAGTCAAGGAATGAGTATGAGAGGTTCCAACACTTCAAAGGGAGAGGAAGGTGAAGGTGAGTTCCAGGTTGAAAGGGATCAGTCCCAATTTGACTAGGAACACACAACACAAAGGACATGCACAACTTTCGGCAGAGCAGTCGACACGGATGCGACAGTCACAACATACAAGGAAAGATAACACGAAAAACACTCACAGATCCTTCCAAGACGAGTGTGATGGTTGATATAACAAGGTTTAGAGAAAGGTCTGTCTGATGTCCGGCAGAGAAATCGACACAGACGTTGACAAAATTAACAACATATGCAACACATTAACAACAAGATTTATATAATTGCATACAAATCAGTTCATATACAAGCACATAAGTTAAACAACATATATCATTAAGGCAACCGGAGTAGTCCAACTACAATAACAACATATGCATGAAAATGTGCTCGCTTTTATTATATAAAGAAGTGTAAGTCACAATCATAGAATACACCATGTAAACCTGCTAGCCCTATCAGTAGAACGTTACAGGCACATCCGCCTGCTCCTCCAAAGAGATGTACTAGCTCCGTGCAGTGGAGAAGCCAAGGCGTGTTACAATATTGTCCAAGCCTTCTTTAAGATAGTCTTAGTAGAATCTTGGCTGACCAAAAGCCCATACCATGAGTTATGAGGGACTATTTATAGCAAAGGGTGGGGTGACCCTTGACATTCCCCTTTGTGGCAGTTCAACTACCCTCGTGACTCTTCACCTACTCGATGACTCGTACGTCCAACTGTTGACACTCGACTTACACTTGACATGACTCAACATTACAATGCACATGTACTTATGTGAGACAACATGTCTTGAGCAAGCCTTGCAAGACATCACTAACACTCGGTCCACTATGATGAGACCAACTCTTTGACATGCTTGTGATGGTAAAGGTGGTGAGTTGATGCCAATCTTGGTCGTCTGTGATGATGTGCATGCACTTCATGGTGACATCTTGCTTAAGCGAACTCTTGCCTCCGTTGCAACCAGTGCATTGGTTCAATCCCTTTATCTAACTCGTCTGTTAACATGTGCATGGTCTTCTTGGGTATCGTTGAACCCACAACACACTGATGCATATTGTCCGTGTTGATCTTTAAGTGTGTGTTGGTGGTCATGCGCATCAACTTACCGAAGTACATGTTCAAACCCAGTTAGACTTGCTTCTTGTCTTTGGCTTGGTGAGTGTGTTGAATGGGTTGGATTTCATTCGTGTGCTCAACGACATGCATGCTGTTGGATCCCTTGCATGTGATCAGTAACATTTCTCACCATGTTTTCTTTGTGTCAACTGCTGGGATAGATCCTTAACTCGTACTGGCATAGTTTCATCCGCGAGTACATGTTGCACCCATTGTTGTTCCTGTTCCTGCTGCGACTCATTGAATTGTCTGTGCAGCTTCATGTTCTTCCCGAGTTGTTGCTTCAACACATGCAACTCCTTCTTTGTTCCATCTTCTTCCTTCATGTGATCTTCATGTTGCGCCGTCACTTCATAGCCTGAGTCTCCAAAGCTTCTTTCATTATTAGTGGATCTACTTGATCTTGCAACTTTTCTCCACCTTTATGTTGTCAACAACCTTCCTCTTGCATTCACTGCATTCACTTCATTCACTGCATTCGGTGTGTTGCCTCCAGCTGTTGTTCATGATGTTTCTCACTGTGATGCTGCTGCTTGATGTCCTTATCCATGAACAACTTGATGTCTTCGTGAGTAGGTAAGCCCATGGACACTTGATCGACTGCATCCCCAAGCATGCTCTGAACGATGTCTTCACCCCTGCTCTCTTGGAAACCATTGTACATGTACTGCTGAGAGGCAGATGAACACTTGTGATACTTGGAGACATGGAAACACTCATAGAAAGCAATATTTTAGTCAAAAACCAAAATGAACATAAGAACTGACTGTTGGGAGGTCGGGAGACCGACTGTCGAGACTACACAAGGCACAGTCTAGGTTGCTAGGAGACTAAAATAGTTGCTAGGCTTGCAAAATATGCAATCTAGTTGTGTAGTTGGCTGCTGGGATTACGCAATGCGCGATTCCAGCTGGGAAAGACTGCTGGCCTAGGGACAAATTTGCACAAAATTTTGGGCCAAGCAACCATTGACCTCTATAAATGCGCAATTCAAACTAGTGGACCAGTGCTAGGCCAGAATGTGCAAATATGGAGAGGAAGGTGAGCCTTCCTTCTCCAGTTTGCGCAATGTAGCCTTAGCGAAGGCAGAGACTAGGCCAAGGTTGGCCTGTCTTGCTAGAGGGAAACTGAAAGCAAGTAAGTCGATGAAATGCATGGCGACACTAAGTGATAGCAGAAGTGATAAACAGTGCATGCAAAACGTGAATGGAAGATTGATAAAATAGATCAACATGCCTGTGGGTGAGGCTGTTTTCCGGTTGGGCGAACGTCTGTGCAAAATAGTTTCATGCATGCGACAGCAGTGAGATAGCAACAAAAATTGAAACAGAGCTAGGACAATCTAGAATATATGTAAGCGAAAGCAGATGTTCAAAGAAATCAAGCAAACAACACTCACACAAGCGAATACACAAAAAGAGACAGAAATGCTGAAAAAGACAAGCTGAGGCCACTTACCCATGAATAGCTGAGCTGGATGTGTCGAAGAGTCCTTGATGTGCTATGGGATGTCAGAGCTACAATATCGATGTGAATGAATGAGATCTGATGCGTCGAATCAATAAGTTTTCTCTCAAAATGCGCATGCCACAAATTTAGGGAAAAGCGACACTTGGAGGGAAACTTCTAAAAAAACTTTGCATGTAACCCCCACTGCTAAAAATAGCTCGCTGACTCATGGGATTCCTTTGCATGTTGCCTCTTTCTATTTTAGGAAGATCAAGTCATGCATGCATGGAAGTCAAGTTTCCTCAGTCTCGGGTGGAACTGGTCAACCGGACTGTCCATGCATGCCAGTGCTCAACTGCTTGGGAAAAATGTGCATTCTTGACTGTAAGCTGGGCTGATTTCCCAAGGGGATTGCGCAATTTCTAGGCCCAGCAGTTGATTGCTACCTAGATTTGCGCAAATCCTGGGCTGAATTGTTTGTTGATTCTAATGTAGAGATTGTAAAAGCAGTAGGACTTAAATTATAGTTTCTAAATTTTGTTTAATTTAATTGGGGAAAAATGCGCAATTCCTGCTGGGAGGGTTGGCTGGCAGGATTGTGCAGTCCAGAAGACCAGCAGGCTGTCAAAGAGGATTGCATAGTTCCTAGAGGGAAAGTTTTGTTTCCCTCCAAGAGTGTGCAATATTCAAGTCAAAGCTGCTCAGCCTGTAGCTGGACCAAGTCTGGGTAAGCAGCCTGTGAGGGGAATGGATCCACTGTGTTCGACACGCTACGTTTGTGCGAGGAAAGAACTAAAGCTTGAATACTTGACAAAGCAAGACAAATTTTTGTGTAAGGTTGGTAGGGAGGCTCCAAAACAGGCTAAGGAAAAATTTTGGAGGATCATTGTAGCTGCTACAACAAATGGATAGCGAAGCAGCATCCCGCAGAGCACCAGAAGCACCAACAACAATAGAGGTGAACATACGAGTGCACAACAAGTGTAAAAGGAAGATTGTTGACAGCATGGAGGAAGAGAAAAGCTGCAAGTTTCAAGAAGATCCACTTGTGGATAAAGCAACTATGGCTATAGAGGCAAAGAGGAAACAATGCGACAAGAGAAACGTGCAAAGGTAAAGAGAGAAATAGAGAAGGAGTTGCATGAGCTGAAGGAGCAACTCTGGAAGGAACATGAACTACATAGACACGAGAAGGAAGTGTAGCAAGAATAGGTACAACAGGGGGCACAACTTGTACATACAGATGAAACTGCGCCCATACATGTAGTAGAGTCATCAGAACAGCTGGCATCAGGTAGACAGGGTGAACCATTGCAGGAGTAGGACTTCGCTAAGGAGATAGAGCGAGAACTTGAACAGATGGATACATATATGGAGTAGCAGGAGTTAGAGAAAGAAATCGACCTCATGCCTCACCACCAAGAGGTCGACCCACTAGCTTCATCGCATCTAGAAGACGAGAAAGTCCCAAGCGACCAAGGAGACACTGAGATCCTTGGAGATCAATCGGAAATATAGATGCACAACATCTCATTTGACGAGTCTCAACATAGATTTGTGCAATCTCGCAGAGTGTCAACTTTGGATGATCACACATCTCTTTTGCGGTTCGAGGAAGGAGTGATCGGGTCTGATGTGCGCAAACATCCAACAACATTGTCCGATGCTACCAGATCATATTTCGAAGCCATTAGCTCAAGTGTTCACTTCCTGATAGCTGAGAATGAGCGAATGGCAAAGGAGCTACAAACGATCAAGCAGGGAGGAGAATTGGTTATAACATCCACCTGAGCAGAACTGAAGAAGGCAATATTTGATGAAGTATTGTCCTTTGAGACAGTCATATGGGTGTTGTATTCCAAGTTTGGTACCATGCATAAGGTAGTCATCCATCTCAATGGATGGCAGCAGGGATGGAATAGAAAGAGAATGTATCTTGTCGAACGTGCATGCTGCTGTTGATTACATGTAAACATGGATGACGAGATACAAGGGAGCCCCGCTTCACTTTCCTAAGGTGATGAAGCCCAGAGCAGTCAAGATGAAGGCATGCATCCAGAGTCAGATCCAAAACTATGAAGAGCTCCCATAGCTCATCACTAGTCTACAGGCTTCCCATGCACGTGTATTCAAGAGTATGGATGTTTTTGTGCACGCACATGTGATCCCATCTATTGGGACTCTCACCCAAGCGAAGAAAAAGGCACAGGTCCGACTAGATCTTGACTCGTACTTTGACGAGTTGATGCGCATAGCCACCAGCCCTGACTTGTCCATCAGTGTAGACACCATGCACAAGTATGTTGACGGTTCGGTCACATTGAAGACAATGATGTGCATGTTATCAGACGAGATGGACAAAGGAGCTCGAGCAGTGGACCTCAATGCTATGGAGGTAAGAGTCAGATTCCATAAAGATGTCACCTTAGAGTACATGGAAACCATCACGAACTACCGATCTTAGCATCAGTTCGCTACTATCGACCACCGTGAGGATGTTGAAGAGTTGGTCTTCCAACAGTTGTCTGAGTCATAGTGATGTATTGCATGGCTTGCTCAAGCCATTTTGTCTCACATGGATACATGTGCATTGTAATGTAACGTCTTGTCAAGTGTATGTTCAAGTGTCGATAGTTGGATGTAACAATCATAGAGTAGATTAAGAGTCATGAGGGTAGATGAACTGTCACAAAGGGGAATGTCAAGGGCCACCCCACCCTTTGCTATAAATAGTCCCTCATAACTCATTGTAGAGGCTTTTGGTTAGCCAAGCTTCCGATAAGACTATCTTAGAGAGAGCTTGGATAGTATTGTAACGCGCCTTGGCTTATCCACTGCGCAAAGCTAGTATATCTCTTTGGAGAAGCAGGTGGTTGTGGTTGTAACATTCTGCTATCAGAACTAGTGGTTGGACATGGATGTATTGTATGACTAGAACTTACACTTCTTAATATAACAAGAGCCAGCATGTTTCATACATATGTCATATTGTATTCCAGCTATCTTGTTTACTCTAAATTGTATATGTATATGTTTGCTTATGCATGCATGTATGGACTATTTTGTATAAGTATGTATGAATCTTACTAAAATGTGTTGATTGGTTTAACCATCACTTTGGATTGTTCGCTAACTTGCTTTCCATTTTATGATGCATCTTCGCTCGTGTGTTCCCTTCCAAGCCGTGTACTATTACATGTTTCCAAGGAGTGCACTCACCCAACTCTCTGTGTCACCTTCCTTGTCTTACTACATCTGTCACGCCCTTGCTACCAACAGGGACATCTACTTGCCTCTATGCGAAATTGAGGTTAAGACATTACCGTACGACCCACTGCTAGGACTCTTACCCCAAATGGTCCTAGGTCTAATTTGGACTTCTTACCGGGGAGATCCCCTGACATGTTGGTGGGTCTAGCACAGTCAACATTTCTGGTGCTAGAAGGAGGGCCAGATGATAATTTGTGCCCTCTCATCCTGTTTTGAACCTTTGCATATCTATCATGGAGTCTTGCACTCTCCTCCCCCCACGATGTTTTCCGCATGCCGAATCTGTTACCATAACGAGGGAGTTGTTTGATCTCTTGTCCACATACATGTATGATGGTGAAGGAAAAGTGGTCTGACCTGAGTTCTTACATGACTTCCTTGCCTTGCTTCATGAGGATGATGGATGTTCTGACGAGCAGGTCAGTCTGCTGCTTGCATACAAACTTCATGAAACTCCACATCGGTGGATGTGCAACCTACCGGCTGACAACATGCACTCACTTGTGCACTTCTGTGATCTCATTGAAGACACTTTCTATCATTTTGATCCAGAACATCTTGACAAAAACTATTACAACAATAGAAGGATATGCATGAATCGCCTATGGATTTTTAGCAGTGCTTCCATGATTTGCAGTTTCAAGCTCCGAAGAGCCAGATGAAAATTTTCTATCTTTGTAACCGATTCGAGTACTATCATAAGAAATCGATTCATCCCAAGAAGAAGTTTGAACTCAAGCCTCACTGAGCATTCTTCAGTGATGGAGCTGCGCAATCACAAATGGATGCGGTTACTGTCACAAGTGACTGTCCGCCGTCCCCTCATCAAACAACTCCACCACTACAGAGTGATGTAGGGTATCATGCTCACACATCTGTTAGCAGTCACATCCTCCCACCATCACTATACTTAATTTTCGCCCAGATTTGGTTGTGAGTCCACCAAGTTTTCATATGCATTTTGTACCAAAACCTCCGTCTTCATACTTGGTCATTCCTCCGGATGATATTGTCTTGTGTTCTTCCATTCCGGACTCTACATTTGTTGTGAACGAGGATCAAGCCATTGACAGAGTTGGTGTTACATAACCAACATGTGTTATCATTCATGAAGAGTATGACTGGGAGATTGAGCATCAACACTCGGCGAAGGATGACTCCCTTCCATCTGAGCCGCCTCTGTTCTTTCCTAACATCTTTGGTGAACCTTCCATCCATGATATTTCATGTGTATCTTCATCTACAGATGCACCCATTGTTTATCACTCGCACGACAAACCGGATTTCGGTCCATCATCTAACAACGAAGAGGGTGAATTATTCATTGAAAATCCACTTGACTTTTCATCTTCCTTTTTCGAAAATATAGAGAATAAATTTTTTTGCTTCTCATCTACCCCTCTATTTGATTTATCAGATCATGAGGATGCCAATGAAATCATCGATTTTTCTAATCGTGGCTGTCGTGATCCATTTACTCCCATATTCAATCGCGATCATGATTCTATCACAGCTGATCTTTCGAAGCCACCGGTTTATGATGATATATTTGATGAAGAAGCCAAAACCCCCAAGATTGTCGAGGCACTTCAGCCCGAGCTAATGGTTATGCCAGGCCCTCGTTGTCCCGAGGTTGGTTTCCCTTCCGATAAAGAAATTTTTCAATCACCCAAGGATCCTCATCACTCATCTGTATGCATTGAAGATCAATCCCACACGTAGATCAGTCTCTTCCACTTGAACTGCACAATCCCATCACTCATGCATTGGAGGAGTCTTACATTGCAAGAAAATGCGCACGATGCAAGTTGTCTTTGTTTCTTTGGTTTGCTTGCATGTCACAGTCAAGAGTATGCATATGCTTCAAAGCTAAATGCAGTGTCGCACAACACTATGACAAGTCCAGGGACCACATGTCATGTACTTGCACTCACTTAGGTCCTATGGACAGCTTTAAACATGAAGTGTGTTTGTCTTCATTGTTATATCTTTCTTATCTGTTGGTTTGCACAACCGGGTTGCTCACAGACCAAGCCTTCACCAACATGGGTCAACCAATGCGCTAATGGCTACATTGGAAATATCACTTCACGTGATCAGGTCCATGCACCGTTAGCTTAGGAGTATGAGTAGTGTTTTCTTTCTGTTTGTATGCTTGCATGCCTATTTCCTTTCTTGCTTTGCATGTTTGTTTGTTTTCTTGCTTGTTTATTGGTTTCGCATTTGCTTCTTCTTTTGATTTGCTTTGTTGTTTCTTTGCTTGTTTTTTTTGTAGGTTAGTTTCACATGAAACCATGTATGACTCTTGAAACAAGTTGGGTAAAGTACAAAAGGCCTTGTGCAACTATCACTACTTGGTTATCTGTCATCCTATTTATGTATGAAGAAATTGTTATTTTAGTCCATGATACGTTGATGGAAAATACGTACTGTTTGAAGTGAACCTTGGTGAAAACACAACGCTTGCATGCTAACTAGTGTCACCTACTCTAGTCAGTTGTTTTTGGGTTAACCTTTGTCAGCTCAGTAAAGTAGAGTAAGGTGAGGGGGAAAACCTTAAAAAGCACGTCAGAGGAATATAATAAACTAATTCTCTAAAGGAACAACCTCTTCTTCTCTCAATAAGTCGGGATCCCTCTTCTGCCTTTGAAATGAATGAGTTCTATGCACAATTATGAAAAAAATGTAAAAATGAAAAGTGAAAAATGAAAAAATGAAAAATGAATAAGGCGAAAGAAGAGAAAGGCTTCCTGTGCAGAGAGGTGATGCAAGTATCTCCGCCGGGGTATTGACCAGGATCACTGGCAACGGAGCAATGCTTGTGTTCCTGCATGACTCCGCTTGGGTACTGTTCAGGCCTACTGGCAGTGGAGCAACACCATAGATGAAACTAATACTTTGACGACTATACTACTTGTGCACCAATATACCCCTCAACCCCAATTGAAACAACTATGTTGCCTTAGCTTCGAATGTGTGTCAATAGACCAAGAGCTTGGTAGATGCCACATCTTACAATCAAGCTAGTGTGGAAACCAAGATGAACTGAGAACTAAACAATACTTCCAGAGGTGTTAGACTTGCTTTTCACAAACAAGGTCCATTAGGAGAGCTGGAGTTCTACTAGTGTGTCACCAAGTGTTGTAGCAGCTACAAACACCCTCCAAAATTTTTCCTTAGCTTCATTTTGGAGCCTCCCTACCAACCTTTCACAGCAGCATGTCTTGCCTCTTCAAGTACACAAGCTTCAATGAATTTCTTGTAGAATGAAAACCTGTCCATGAGATCTTGTTGCATTCCCCTCACGGGCTATTTCTCTAGACTTGGTCCAGCTACAGGCTGAGAAGCTCCCTCAAGAAATTGCGCAATTCTGGAGGGAAACCAGCCTTCCCTCCAGAAATTGCGCAATTCTGTTTGGCAGCCTTCTGGGCTCCAAAATTGCTCAAATCTGCCAGTCAAACCTCACTGAGAAAATTGCGCAATTCCTCCCAGCAAGTTTGCTCAGCCGAGGAATTGTGCAATCTTTGAAAGCAGTCAGCTGCTCTGCCCAGAAACTGTGCAAATATTATGGGCAGCCATCCAAGCTCCCTCCCATAAATGCGCATTTTTTCCTCCCAGTTGAGCAGACTATTGCAAGTGCAATTGATTTGAATGATTCCACCCAGGACCAAGAAAACTTGACTTGCATGCATGGGTTTCTTTTGCCTGGAATAGAAAAAGAAACATGAAAAAAGCATCCCTAGATTTTAGGGAGCTATATGTAGCAATTGGAGGTTACTTGCAAATATCATTTTAGAATCTTTCCTCCAAGTGTCATTTTTTCCTAGATTTGTGGCATGCGCGTCATGAGCCTAAACTTATTTATTTGACGCTTCATAGCTCACTCATTCACATCGATCTTGGAGCTCTAACATCCCACAACATATCTAAGAGTCTTCGACACATCTAGCTCAGCTATTCGCGGGTAAGTGGTCTTAACTTGTCTTTTGCAGCATTTCAGTCGCTTTTTGTGTTTTCACTTGTGTGAGTGTTGTTTGCTTGATTTCTATAATTCTGGTTTTCCTTTACATGCATACTAGCTTGTACTAGAACCATTTCAATTTTCATTAGCATCTCACTATTGTCGCATGCATGGAATTGTTTTGCATGAACGGTCGCCGATTTGGCGACTCGCTTCACCCACATGCATGATGTTCCATTTTCTGAATATTTCATTCACTGTTTGCTTGCATGATCATTCACTCCTGCTTACACTCAGTATCGCCATGCATTCACAATCACATTTGATTTCAGTTGTTCATCAGCGGGTCTGGGTGGCCTTGGCCCGGAGTTTGCCTCACCATGATAGCATTGCGTAATCCTAAGAAGGAAGGCTTTGTCTTCCCCTCAGGAAATGTGCATTTTTTCCCAGTGACTATCCTCCAGGATTGCATTACACAATTCTAAGGGACAGTGACTACTGGCCCAGAAAATTGTACAATGCAGTGATTAGGCCTGCAACCAACACCAGCTGAAATTGTGCAATACACAATTCTAGTAGCTAGCAAACCAACTTGGATTGCACATTGCGCAATTCCAACAGCCATCCAACCTCGCTAGACAACCTATACTACCTTTTGCGCAGTTCTGGCAACCAATCAGCCAACCTCCAAGAATAAATTGTGCAATCTTTGCCTGTCAATTCCCAAGTATGTTGCATGTCGTTCCTCAAATTTTTTTTGGTTTTCAATGACAGATTTATTGCCATGCATGTCGTTTTGTCTCCAAATCTAGCAGGTGTTCATCCTCCTCTTAGCATTTCAGGATCAATGACCTCCAAGGGAGTAGGATCAAAGGATACTGACAGAAGTGCAACTCGAGCAACAGTTGAGTGAGTGTCTGCAAGTCTACCAATTTATGAAGATAACAAGATGATTGTAGACAAGGAAATCAAGCTGAAATGGAAAGAGGTCAATGATACATTTGTAGGCACATTTGGGGAAGACCTCAAAGACCACCAATTATATGTGAACATCCTCAAGTTTTTCTTGTACCGAATTGCATGCAGATCTCCCGTGCTCCTATGCGCGGACATGAGACATTGGATCGTCTCGCACACTGATCCTAAGATAATGACATTGAGTAGTGTCAGCGGAATAGATATTGCTACCTTTAGGGCACAAGATTATGATGAGATGTATCCGATGTCAGAGCTCATGATCATCATGGAGACCCCCTTCAGCATACCCAGTAGTAATGCCAACTCCAGAGACATTTTGAAGAACTAGGTGAAGGAGCTGACTAGATTCAGGATGACACACAACCAGGTCTACAAGATGAAGATACTACAAAAGGCATATCAATACTTGGTCATATTTTCATGTCGATTGTATGGCCAAGAAATCACAGAAACCTTCCCACATAGTTGGGTGATCGCGTTGGACCAACTGGCCAGAGAAGGCAAAGCATGCAACTGGTCTGACATGTTGGATCACCAGCTGAAGGAATAGGTAACAAGGGCTTGACAGTCACCCAAAGGTATGCAAGCATAGATCTACATGTCTGCCTACATCTTGGATGCAATCTATGCCCGACAGGAGTTCCCGAGCTTGAAGTGGGCATGGACACCCGCGGAGATTGTTGTGAACAATTATTGTAATATGTTGTCCGAATGCAACTTCATAGGAGTTATCACGTAGTTGTCCAATCATTTTGTCACCCCAGTTTACACTATGATATTCGAACAAGATCCACCCTACATGTCAAAGGAAACAATGCAGGCACTGATCGACATAGCCGATTGGTATGCCTTACCGTCCGACACCTTCATATGGATGTACAATGCAGAGAAGCCTCTGCATGTTCTACCGAAGTTTTCGTTGGACAATCTCGTCATGCAAGAAGTATCATATCACATCTCGGCATGATTGACAACTAGGCTGCACTGGAAGAAGAATGCACCTTGGCCATCTCTTTCATTGCGGATCAGGTTATACAAGATACATAGTTTCAAGCATGCAGATGTCAAAGCAGAGCATATGAAGAACTATCCATTCAACCTCCGAAGTTACAATCCATATGACCCGCATTATCTTGTGAAAGATCACTACACGAGAGTACAGTTCAACCAGATCCGCAAGGCATGTCATTGGGCAGAGGAGGACACATGGAGATATCGTTACAACTCCTCCAGACTCAATGAACCAGTCAGCCTTGTTGTGGAATGGATAGCGAACCAGCATGAAGCAGCATCTTGAAGAGCACTAGAAGCAACAGTACCAACAGAAGTGAACATACTAGTGCGCGACAAGGGCAAGAGGAAGATTGTTGACTGCATGGAGGAAGAGAAAATCTGAAAGTTCCGAGCAGATCCACATGTGGAGAAAGAGGCCATGGCTATAAAGGCAAATAGGCAACATCGCGCGCAGAAAGGTAGAGAGAGAAATGGAGAATGGAGGAAATAGAGAAGGAGTTGCATGAGTTGAAGGAGAAACTTCGAAAGGAATAGGAACTGCGTAGACAAGAGAAGGAAGTGTAGCAGGAACATGTACAATAAGGGGTGCAACTTGTACAAACAAATGAAACTATGCCCATACAGGTAGTAGGCTCATAAGAACAACTGGCATTAGGCAGACAGGGTGAACCATCACAGGAGCAGGACTTCACTTAGGAGATAGAGTGAGCACTTGAACAGATGGATACGAATATGGAGCAGTTGGAGTTAGACCAAGACATCGACCTCATGCCTCACCACTAAGAGGTCGACCTACCAGCTTCACCGCATCTAGAAGACGAGAAAGTCCCAAGTGACCAAAGAGACATTGAGATCCTTAGAGATTAGTCGGAAAGAGAGATGCACAACATCTCATTTGACGAGTCTCAATATAGAGTTGTGCAATCTCACAGAGTGTCAACTTTGGATGATCATACATCTCCTGTGTAGTTCGAGGAATGAGTGATCATTCTGACATGCGCAAACATCCAGCAGCATTGGCCGATACTACTTGAGCATGTGATCAAGCCACTAGCTCAATTGTTCGCTTCCTGATAACTGAGAACGAGCGAATGGAAATGGAGCTACAGATGACCAAGCAAGGAGGAGAATTGGTTACAGCATCTTCTCGAGTAGAATTGAAGAAGCAATACTGGATGAAGTATTGTGATCCAGGTGGATCTTGGTGGCCACCTAGACCCCCACCATTGTTTCTCTTAGCATTTTCAGTTTCCTTAATTGTAACACAACTTACTATTTTTAGCAGTTTTTCGGGTCTTGAACTTCCGGAGCCGTTTTGAGGCCCTAAACGACGTTTTTTGGGAAATCTACCGCCAACGATTTTTTTGATAAAAATCGTCTTTTCAGTCGTAGTCCATGGAGAGATCTTTCCAACGGGCTATCATGCGCGTCAAACGGAGATAATACGACCAATTCGCGACCCCGGGAAGTTGGCTGTCCAACTCACCCCAAAACGGGGCCCACAATTTGGCGTTTCATCTTCTAGGGTTAGGTTTTGGAATGTGAAGGGTTTTCCATTGTTTCTCAATAATAAATAGGCCTTCGAGCCTCATTGTAAACACAGTTCGAAACAGTTCAGAGGCATGTAGCCGACACATCTCTTCTCATAGATAAACTACCATCGCCCTAGCTGGGTTATTTCTATTTGTAAGCATATTTTAGTATTCTCCATTAATGAAATGAAGTATTATTTCCGCTGCATCTCTGTTTTTATGGTTATCGCATCTTTGTATTTATGGTTATCTCTGTAATCTATTGCGTTCATGCTTAAATCCGGATCATATTGTCCCTTGACACAGTCATGCGGGCGTTGTATTCCAAGTTTGGTACCATGCATAAGGTAGTCGTCCATCTTAACGGATGGGAGCAGTGATGTGCTAGAAGAGCATGTATCTTGTCGAACGTGCATGCTGTTGTTGATTACATGCAAACATGGATGATGAGATATAAGGGAGCCCCACATCACTTGCTTAAGATGATGAAGGCAAGATCGGTCGAGCTGAAGGCATGCATCCGGAGTCAGATCCGGAACTATGAAGAGCTCCCGCAGCTCATCACAAGTCTACAGGCTTCCAATGCACATGTATAAGAGAATATGTATGTATGTTGTTGCGATCCCATCTATTTTGACTCTCACCCAGGAGAAGATAAAGGCATAGGTCTAACTAGAGCTTGACTCGTACTTTGACGAGTTGAAGCGCATAGCCACCAGCCCAGACTTGTCCATCAATGCAGACACCATGCACAAGTATGTTGATGGTCCAGCCACGCTGTAAACAATGATGCACATGCTATCAGACGAGTTGGAAAAATGAGTTTGAGCAATGTACCCGAATGATATGGAGGCAAGAGTTAGATTCCAGAAATATGTCACCTTAGAGTACACGGACACCATCGCGGACTACCGATCTTGGCATCAGTTTGCTACAGTCGAACACCGTGAGGATTTCAAAGAGTTGGTCTTCCAATAGTTGCCAGAGTCATAGTGATGTCTTGCATGGCTTGCTCAATCCATTTTGTCTCACATGGGTACATGCACAATGTAATGTAACGTCTTGTCAAGTTTAAGTTCAAGTGTCGATAGTTGGATGTAACATTCATGGAGTAGATGAAGAGTCATGAGGGTAGATGAACTGTCACAAAGGGGAATGTCAAGGGCCACCCCTATAAATATTCCCTCATAACTTGTTGTAGAGGCTTTTGGTCAGCCAAGATTTCGATAAGACTATCTTAGAGAGAGCTTGGACAACATTGTGACTCACCTTGGCTTCTCCACTGCATAGAGCTAGTATATCTCTTTGGAGGAGCAGGAGGTTGTGCCTGTAATGTTCTGCTATCAGAACTATTGTTTGGACATGGATGTATTATATGACTGGAAATTACACTTCTTAATATAATAAGAGCCAACACGTCTCATGCATATGTCATATTGTATTCCAGCTATCTCATTTACTCTAAATGGTATATGTATCTATTTGCTTATGCATGCATGTATGGACTATTCTGTATAAGTATGTATGAATCTTACTGAAATGTGTTGATTGGTTTAACCATCACCTTGGATTGTTAGCTAACTTTTGTTCCAGTTTGTGATGCATCTTCGTTCGTGTGTTCCCTTCCAAGCCGCGTATTATTACAGGTTTCCAAGGGGCACACTCACCCAACTTTCCATGTGTTAGAACCGTTCATGCACCTTCCTTGTCTTACTGTAGTTGTCACACCATTTCTACCAACAGAGACATCTAACTTGCCTCTTGACAGAATCGTGGTCAAGGCATTACCGTACGACCCACTATTGGGACTCCTACACCAAACGATCTGAGGTCTAATTGGGACTTCATACCGGAGAGATCCCCTGACATGTTGACGGGTCTAGCACCGTCAACACAAGGCCTTCCACATTACAAATGGAGTCTCCTTACCATGGAAGTTCGAGACAATATGATCTCGAACTCCTTCTAAGATAATCCTTCTTGCATTTGCCACACATTTTCTCCACTCTGCTAGATCTTGAGCATCAGTTGTCTTAGGAATATCTTTGTCTATGAATTCCTTAAGCCCATTGTCTTCCAACAGTGCCTCCATCCTGTCCTTCCAAGAAATTTAGTTTGAACTACCCACAAGGGCATATTCGAGTCTCAATCCGTAGAACGACATCCTGTTGGCTCTGAAGTATGATACTGCACATTCAATTTCTCCTGCAAAATACAAACCCGTATTCTCCTCTTCTATAGTGATTTCAACTCCAATACCATATAGAAATTTCTACAAATCTAGCTTCGATACCATATAGAAATTCCTACAAATCTAGATTTGATACTATGTAAAAATTCCTTGTAGATTCAAACTGCAAATTGTAATATGCTAAAACAATTGACTTGAATCTACTCTACTCATCAGTGGAAATAATAATTGATTGATGAAATCATGAACCATATAAGAGAAAGAATTGAATCAGACATAACACAATGATTTTATGGGGAAAGCCACAGCTAAAATCCCCTACTATATATATATTCCATTAATCAGAAAATATGAGAAGATTACAATGCTTTTCTCAAGCCCGAGCAACCTCTGCACTATCTCTATCTATCTCACTGCGTCCTAAACAAGATCAAGCCAATACTTAGCCAATTTACTGCTTACCCAAGTCCCTATTCCTTTCGTTGTTCCTCAAGTAATTATCCCCTATTTAATTGGGCAATTCCTCAATTATGAATTGCGCAATCCTCACAGACCTTTCTCTGATTGCATGCACCATTAGTTTAATTTAGATGATTTTACAACTTATAGTGCACTTTACCTGAACTCCAATCTCAACTAGGTTTTTCTCTGATATGACATGCATGAGTTAATTATGAGTGAATGTCCAGTTTATTGGTTGATCACTATAGGCATAATCAGGCAACACCACATTGTACTTCAGGAAACACCACATTGCACTTCAAGGATAACCCCAGTGTACTTCAAGGAGCACCACATTGCACTTCAGGCAACACCCCATTGTACTTCAGGAAAAACCATACTCCATTGCAGGCAACACCATACTACTAGACCTACCACTAATTCCTCCATCAGTTGGAACAATTTTATCTAACTTTAACTCAGTCGGACTGAGTTAATTAATTACAACTCAAAATAAATTCAACTAGTGCTCCTAATTGTAGGAGACACTCGACATGACTCTAGTTAGACCCTCAACTCAAATTAACTCAACCAACTAAGTCAAATTAACTTAGTTAACTATTACAAGTTGTCATAAGATGTGGAATTACAATTTTATTCCTAATTTAATTCAAGGACAAATTAAATTTGGATTTTTCTTGATGCCATTTTTAACATTTCTTGTTGCTATTTTCAACATGATATCCATCCTACTTCCATATTTATATTGGGGGTGAGTTATTTGATATGAGTTAAAATTATACAATTCATTTTTGAAAATTTTATAATTTTTATTCTTTTCCCATATTAAAGTTTATATATCCAAGATTCCCTAATGCTTAAAAAAGTCAAGAAGTGAATAAATCTGTGGTGTTATAACTGGTTTTCCTTTGGGGGAAGAATGATTCTAGTGAAATTTGTACTGGAAAATATTCCAGTCTTCGTGCTATTTATAGGAAAGATTCCCAAATATATTTTGAATAATAGAATGTAAAGGATGTTTCATTTTATGTCGACATGTAAGA
This sequence comes from Pinus tabuliformis, assembly GCA_031772625.1. NCBI lineage: Eukaryota > Viridiplantae > Streptophyta > Pinopsida > Pinales > Pinaceae > Pinus > Pinus tabuliformis. The sequence goes on along the minus strand of CM062815.1, from coordinate 72,374,844 downwards.
AAAGTAAAGAGGGGATACACCTTGCTGGTTGGGAATCTCCATTGAAGCCAAAAAAACATTGGTGGATGGGGTTTCAAGAACCTGATTTAGTTCGGTAAGGATCTACATTTATTATTTTCCCATAGTGATGTTTATATATCCAAGATTCCAAAATGCTTAGAAAAGTTGAGAAGTGAATAAATATATGGTTTTATAACCGCTTTTCCTCGAGGGAAGAATGATTCTAGTGAAATATGTATAGGAAAACATTCCAATATACTTATTATTTATATCCGATGTTTCGAAATATATTTTGAGTAATATAATGCAAAGTATGTTTTTTTTCTATGGACATGTAATAAAAGTAAAGAGGAGATACACCTTCATGGTCGGGAATCTTTGTCTAATCCAAAAAATCTTGGTGGGTGGGGTTTTAAGAACCTAATTTGGTTCAATAAGGCTCTAGCTTTGAAAAAATTGTGGAGAGGTTTATTTGGTGGTGGGATTTGGAGCCAAGTAATAAAGGAAAAGTATCTTATAAGGATGTTTGTATTTGATTGGCTCAGAAGATTTGTAAATAAGTTGGTATATAGGGGCTCCATTGTCTAGAAGTCCCTCATGAAATCTATTCCCTTTCTTTTCAACTAGCTTGTTTAGAAAGTTGGAGATGGTAAACATGTGATTCTTGGAAAGGGCCCTCTTATTGGTGGACACCGTTGCTACAAATCATCTCAGGAATTGATACATCTCCTACATTCTAAAGGCTATTTTTACCTAAACATTGTTAAAAGAATGGAGTCTACACTTTTCTCTACTGGTTACTGGTTGAATCCTATGGAATTGGGTTTGTCTAGACATTTATCCGATGGATGGAACTCCTTCATAAAGGATTTATATAAAAATGGTGTTAGCTTAAATAAATCAAATTATCTTCTTGCCTGGAGTTGGGACTCCTCTTCTAGTAGGGTGAAAGAAAAAAATTATTATGAAGCCATTTCTCATTCAATTGTGGTTCAGGAAGTTTGCTGGTGGAATATCTCAATTTGAAGATGGAGCATCCCTAACAAGCTGAAATTCTTCATTTGGTTATACTTGCAAAATAAAATATTAACTTGGTAAAATCTCTAGAAAAGGAATTTTTCAAGGCCAAATCTATGTTGCCTCTATAAGATTCGGGAAGAATCTGTTGACCATCTTTTTGTAGGCTATAAGATTGCCAAGGAATTATTTTATTGGTCTTGGGTGTAGGATAGCTCATAGATCGTACCTCCTTTGAGAATACACTTCATATTTGGTTTGATAAGCACAAAATTAATTGTTCCCTTCCAATATTTTCTACTTGAAAAATCTGGTTGCTCATAAAAGAGGTCATTTTCCAAAACTCAAAAATCAATATAATTCAACAATCTTCAAAGATTGTGTCCCATTTAAGGGAAAATAACCTAAAACAAAATAGAAATAATCAAATAAGGAGAAATTATCATATTATTTCTCAATTTGTCTCTGTTGGTTTCTTTGATGGTACTTCCCAATGGGGTAGATGCGAACATGGGGGAATGATCAAAATGTCAGGGAAAAACTCTGTTCAGTTCAAAATTGGTATAGGGAGAGGAACACATTAAAAATATAAACTAATTACTAGTTGGGATATTTTGTTTCTTTATTTTTTGGAAAATATAAAATGCATTCAAATTCTTGGAGACTCCAAATGCCCAATAGCTTGGTTGGTCAGTAAAGCTCAACTCGAAGTACTAAATTTAGCCTCTTGGAAAACCAGAATTGCGGAGATAAAAAACCACTTTTAGTAAATCAGTTTTCAACACATACATAGGGAACTAAATACAACAATAAACTTTGATTCAAAAAGAGCTCTTACTATGGACACAAGTTACATATAGTATGAAGAACTTGTTGGAAATTCAGTTCAAAGTACTCATTTTGTGCCTATATACTAGTTGGCACCCTCTGGTTTTTTCTGTAAATTTCTAAGTCAATTTACAATCTTTTATTCACAATGTAAGGGTCTCTACAAGGATGTGGTAAGGCACTTCCGCAAAATTTGGTGTCATACCTCTATTCTTTTTAGTCAGTACTATGTTTTCAGATAAATGTTGTAATATTTCTAGCTTTTATATCAGTCTTTTTGCTCTTTTTTTGGACAGTGTTTTCCTTATGTCTCTGGGAACCTTATGTAATTGATCTATGCTACAAATTTCGTGTTTATGCATGTACTTTATTTTATTCCATGTGGATAACAAAAAATTCTTCTTCTTTTTCTTCTAAAAGAAAATGTTTTTATATATTAATGATTTGCTAATTTAAATTTAAAAATTTAATGAATGAAAAACTTCATTAAATAAATAAATAAGAAGAATTTATAAATAATTTACCTATAGTAAAAAATTTGCTTAATAAAAAATACAAATATAATATGTATTTTGGATTAAATCACTTTTTTTAAAGATTAGACATAAGCTATATTACTTAAAATATGTAAAGTTATTGATTATAACTAGGTTTAAGATTATTTTAGTTATCATATTTAGTTTTTATCTACAAATAATGTAAACATTTTGTTTTAAACCATAGAGTTTATGAAAAAGCTTCTCAAATTTCCAATGAAAAAATTGCAATAAAAAGAATGTAGGATTTGCTTATTTGATTGTCTTTCACGACCAATTTCTTTATCTTATATTGTTTCCCAAACACATGGTGTAAAACTAAGGTTCTAACTTTGTTGAAATAAGTTGTCATTGATGTCAAACATTGTCCAGATGAAAGATAAAAGTTACATATATAAATAGAACATTTCGAAATATTGTTTTTGGATTTTTGATGTCCCATTTGGATAACCAATCTTTGAATGAATTTTTACTACAATAACCTAGATGAAATGGAAGCATAAAATATATGGTTGGAAATATTATTCTATGACCTTTCCAATGATATATGGAACTCCCTCTAACTCCTCATGGTTTAGGAGATATTATTTTTCAAATATTCACTATACTTTCTGCCAATTACACAAGCTAGTCCAGCCAATGGACAAGTCGGCCTAGCCAGTGGACAAGTCATCCTAGTCTAGACCTCAAATGCACTATAAATAGGTGCAATAATAAGCATTTCAAGTCACTCGCTCAAGAAAAAATGGATTTGTTGAAGAAAGCAAAGAAAAGGAGGAGTTCTAAGGTTCATACCTCATGAACCAAAATGAAGAGGAGCAAATTTGGAGAGACTTTCTAGAAAGGATTTATGGCACATTTTTGAAGGGTTTTTCACTTATTTTGGAAGGTTTTTTTGGCTTATATTTTGGAAAGTTTTTTGGAACACCTTTTGAAGGTTTATGGCACTAGTTAGAAGGTTGATTGAAAACCTATTTTGAGGGAAAAATTTTATCCCCTTTGAAGGACGAATTTTAGATCCATGTAGACGACCAAATTCCAGTGTGGAAGGCTGAATTTTAGGCCTATCCTGAGAGAAATGAACCATCACTATTGAGGTTGAATTTCAAGACTGAAGTTTTTGTATAATGAAGTTCAAACTCAAGATTGTTTCGAGGGCTAAATCCTGGTGTGTTTGAAGGAAAGTTGAAATTTTGAAGATCTAACATTGTCCTTTATTAAGGAGGTCAAACTCTGTGGAGGAGATAGATTTCTAGAGGCCTAGTTCTTCTGATAAGGAGACCGAGTTTAAGGATCATTTATTGAGGGAAGTTTTGTTTCTAAGAAGTTTGTGTTTAGGAAGCCAAGTGCTTTGTGTGAAGGACATAGTACCAATTACTAGAAGTGCAAACTTTCTTTGAATAATATTGAATTTTGTACAATATTTGGTGTAGACAAGTTAGGGAGTTGGTGGCTCCTTTCAATTGGTACTAACAATTAGGGAGTTGGAGCTTCCTTCCATTTGGTGTTGATAAACTAGGGATTTGGTGCTTTCATTTAGTTAATGATATTAAACTAGGGAGTTGGTGCTTCCTTTCAATTGGTGTTGATAAATTTGAATGTACGCTTTATATATATTAAGAAGATAATTCCATGGTTTTAATATAAAAAAGTATATGTTATGTATATTTATGTGCTTTGCTTTATACCTGTGGATGCATTTACAAGTTTTTGAAGTTAAAAATGGTTAATATTGATTCATCCTTGCTCTCAGTATTGTTGAATATTCCAACAATTGGTATCAGAATGGGTTCCTTCAAAAAAAAAATTGACCACTGGAAGGTAGATATGAATGAGACTCTTGGAAAAGAAAGCATAATACACCAAAAAATATCTACCATTGTTTGTTGGAAAAAAATATTATTTTGAGAGCATAAGGATGAGATTGTTCTTACAAGCACAAAGAGTTGATGTTTGGAAAGTTGTTCTAAATTAATACAAGGTACTATCCTCTACTCTAACAAATCTGGTTGGAAGAAGCCTTCATAAAAGTAATTCAAAGGCTATCTATGTCATTATAGGAGGGCTGAGAGGATTAGAATCTGTCAAGCTTATGCATTGTGAATCAACAAAGGAAATATGGGACAAACTCAATAATGTGTATGAAGGAGATGAAAATGCCAAAGGGGCCAAGCTTCAAACTTAAATAGTACATATTGAACACCTAAAGATGAAGGAATATGAAGACATTGGAATTTACTTTCTCAGGTTTTATGAGATTGCGAATACTATAAGAGGATTGGGAGATAATATCACAATACAATAATTGTTCAAAAGATACTAAGATCTCTCCCAAGGAGTTCTGATTCTAAAAGCTCATGTTTAGAAGAAATACATGATCTAACTACATTGAGTATGGATGAGATACAAGGAATTCTTACAACATAGGAAACGAGGGAAAAATAGGAAAATCCATAGAAAAGGGAAGCAACTTTCAAGGTATCCAAGAAGACAAGGAAGAACAAATAAAAGTTAAAAACAAGCTCCACCTATAGTGATGATTTAGACAACGAAGAAGAAGAAAACTTTGTGAGCAATTTGAAAAGAGGAATTGAAAAATATAAAGGTAAGCTTCTTTTAAAGTGTTTTGAATGTGGTAAAATTGGTCATTATGCTTCTAATTGTCCTTTTGCAAAGGGTTCAGATAGTGATGAAGAAGAAGGTTATAAGAAAGAAAAGAAATAGCAGAAAAGAAAAAAAGGAAAGAACAAGGGAAAATTCTTCAAGAAGAAAAGTATATATTCAAGTGAAGGTAATAGCTTACCTAATGAAGATGATGACAATGACCATGATTCTGATAGATTTTTGTTCATGGAATTAGATTTTCACAATGAAACTCCTGAAAACTATGAAAGAAATCATGAAGAAGAAGCAGGAGAAGTGGATCTTGAATAAGAATTGATTAGTTCCTTAAGTGATCTTATAAGAACAAGGAAGAAAATATCATACTCAAGGAAGAGGTAAAGAAACTAAAAGAATGCTTGCAATGTCACAGTAGGAAACCTGAAGAGACCAAGCATACTATCATAAATCTGAAAGTACAACTAGAAGAATCCAAAGTGATTTAAGAAACACTCAAGAGACAACTAGAAGAGAAGAAAAGAATAACTAGGTATCTATTGTCTCTAACTGTGCTTGAAAGAGCAAAGACAAACAAATATTATTTCTGAAGTCCATCTGCATTCTTATCAAGTTTAGATTCCTCTGTCTTCTTTTGTGGTATATGCTCATCATCATCATCATCATCATCAACATCGATTGTTGATGCGTAATGCTTTCCATTCCTTTAATTCTGAGGACACTGGGAGGCATAGTGACCAAATGTATGACATTTGAAGCATTTGATCTTTGAAGGATCCTTCTTCTTTTTATCTTGAATTGGAGCTGATCTTTCACCTGTATTTTTCTTATCAACATTTCTTCGTGGTTTCCCTTTCTTTTCATGAGTTATAAGGGCTTTGGTTTCTTCATCCTAAAGTCTCTACAAGCTATTCTTGGGAAAAAATATAGCCTCCTCTTAGACATAATCAATCCAAAGTTGACCAAACTTGGGTAGCTTGACCCGTGAAAAAAAACAATGTACAAATGGATCTCATGAAGAAGGAAATCCATTAGGAGTATTTATAACAAGATCCATGTCATCAATGGTATCTCCAATGGATTCAAGTTTATCTCTCAAATTGGAGACTCTCGTGAGATAAGTAGAAAATGAATCAGATCTAAACATCCTGATACTACGATGTTGATGCCTCAAGGATAATTTCTTACATTGGTGGGATTGTTCCGACTCTCAGAGAATCCCACCAAGGAAGCAAGCATTTATTTGGCAGTCTTCAACTCATAAATATGTTAAATTAAATGGTCCTTTATGGTATCTATCAAGATCCCCTTAGCCTTCGGTTCATTCTTCTTATATATGACTTTCTTTTTAGCACTCTCAGGTTTTGAGACATTTTCCTTCACACCATTTTGAATATATTTTTCATCCCAGACAAGGAGTATTCCGGTCTTCCAAGATATGAAATTTGTTGCATCATCCAATCTATCTTCTACTTTGAGATTGAAAACCATTTGAACAAGAGATCTAGGATTTGAACAAGCTGGTTGAATACTGAAATCTGAGTATGAAATCAATGGTTTATCTTCAACAAACCTCAAATACCATGTTGAAATTCTATAGAATGTGCAATAGAATATAATTTTTCAATCTAATAATTACTTCCTAATGAATTTCAATCAGTATTTTGTATGCTAATGACATCACCGAATAACTGCACCATGGGGGATTCATTGGGGGAGTAATACCATGCCATGTGCGTTCATATTGGGGGATACATTGAGGAAAAAATGACATAATATATTGAGCATAAAATAGGGGGTAAAGGGTTTTATATTGGAAGGTATACAAAATGGATCTCAAAGTTAATGAAAAAATATAAAGGGGTATAAAAAATGATAATAAAAAAATGGATACCTACAATATCTAGTGAAATTAGGGGTTTTTTAAATTGGGAAGGTTCATTGGGTTTGTATTCATAGGGGGTTAAATAATATGATTTTAGAGGTATTTTCCAATATGTAGTCAAATTAAGGGTATTGTTTAGTATGCCACAAATGCACGTGATATTAGAGGTTCATTGAGTGAAGCCCCCGTGAATTACACATATAAAATCTCAACTCTAAATGTAGCTGAAACAATAACATATCATAGAAAGACATCCATGCACAATAGACACAATATTTTTATCCTAGGAAACCCAACCTTGGGAGAAACAAACAATATTTTCTTAAGTAGAAATTGTCTTTTCAACAAGGTATACAAATTAGAAATTTTATAGAAATCTATGCCAACATTACAATTCAAATCACCAATCAAACCTGGTCAAACTTATGCTAGTTAGTGCTCGTAAAACTAGTCAAAAGCCAACTCAAATATCTACAATCAATGTTGGCCAATGGTCCATGGTCAAACCCTTAGTCTGTAGTCAAACTTACACGTGCAACCTTGTCAAATATGGTATGTGGTTAAACTTTCATGTGCAACTTGGTCAGATCTAGCCTGCAGTCAAAATTTCGCATGTGTGGCTTGCAATCAACCTTTCACATGTATATATTGGTCAACTCGGTCAAATATAATATCAAATCTCACACATGCGACTTGGAAAAACTTGGTAAAACCTACGACTCACTCAGCCAAATTCTCTCACACGTGTGTTGTTGGGTCCCTATAATACTAGTGATTACCCCATTACTATTGTAGTTATACCCCTTATTTATATTGTTGTGCCCCTATTACCCCCATATTGTTATTTCTGTGCCCCATAGAATCCCTCTATTGTTATTTTTGTGGCTTTATATTATTATTGTTAGGTCGGCTGGATTATATTGTGACTCCTTAGACTCCTATATATAGAAAGGAGGTTTTGTCATTTGTATCATCCAAGAATTGTTCATTTATGTAATATAAAGGAGGTTTCCCCCTCGAAGAGGCTGAATTCTAAGGCGTTGATCTATCTTTTCTATCTTTTCTTGAGCTGGTTTCATAACATTTGGTATCAGAGCTTTGGATTCTAGGGTTTCGTTGCTCCAAACAGGTCATCGTGGCATTTTCACTATAAATTTTTTTCTGTGACGTTTGAGAAGTCACAATAAAAACCCATTTGAGAAGAAATTGCGTTGAACCTTGGGTCCAAATTTCAGAGCTTGTCGCATGATATTTGCGGAGATATGATCTAAGGAAGTTGGTCTTTTTGCAGACTCCTGAATTACATTCAAAACAGGTGACCTGGGGAAAATCGTCATAAATTTCTCTCTGGGGATCGGATTGAAATTTCGTAAGAAGGTACAGAAAGAGAACGGACTGTAGTTTCTTGTGTGTGTGTTTCAGATTCAAAGGTTGAAACAGTGACTCGTGGCACATCGTACAAGTTAGCTCTACTGAACCAGTCTAAAAGCAAGTCACTGTGGGAGATTTCACATAACTCTTCCTTGGAGAATCCAATTTGGCTCAGAATTGTGGCATTGGAAAGAGGATGCAGAAGGCTACTACAGGTAGCAATTTCAAAACTAGATGATCTGAAATTACAGAGATACATCAGATTCAATATCAGGCTTCTATAAAGTGAAAAAAGGTGTGTAGTTTTTTTTTTTAATTTTTGTGTAAGATTGGTTTAACGGAATTCAAAGGGCATAGTAAAGCATTATTATCGGTAACTGATGCCCCGAGGAAAGAAAATGCAAACACCTAGTAAGGAACCTGAAAGCTCTAGCATGACTCATGAAGAAGAGGAAGAAATGCTACATGATATATCAAAATTACAAGAACAAGTGCAACAAATGTCACGCTCACAAAAGCTAACAGAAGCTAAGATAAGCGGTGTGGAATCTAAGGTAAATGGCGTGGAATCTAAGATAAAGGGCATGGAAGCTAATATGGATGATTTGAAGATAGATTTGAAGATAGACATGGAAGAATTGAAGAAGTTGCTACAAGAAAGGGTCACTAATGGTGAAAAGGTAGTAAAGGAAACTCATGATGAGAACAAAAGAAATGTTAATCATGATTCCATAGACGCTAATGTTGGATCGAAGAATCACCATATTCCAAAAATCGATATGAGGAAGTTTGATGGCAAGGATCCCGCCACATGGATATTACAGATGGAGCAATTCTTCGATCTCAATAATGTGCAAAACGCACAAAAGGTACGTATGGCAACTGTATATTTGGAACCAAATCAGTTTGTATGGTATCAATGGCTTTGCTCTCGTAAACAATTTATCACTTGGGCAATTTTTACGGAAGAATTGATAGCACATTATGAAGATACAAAAAGCAACACTTTTTTTAGCCAATTGATAAGTCTCAAACAAAAGGGTTCAATAATGGAGCACATTGAGGAGTTCCAAAAATTGAACATAAGGGTAAAAGATATTCCAGAGGAGCATAGGATTGATGTGTTCATAGGGTCTTTAAAGGATAATATCCAACATGATGTTCGCCTTTGGGAACCTGATTCATTAGAGAAGGCATTCAGGTTAGCAAGAAAAATGGAAAGCAAAATTATGGCAACCAGGAAGCATACCACTCACAACTATAAAGACGGAAGTGTTGTTGCCCCTAGTCTTCCACAACCTATAAGGTTGACACCACAACAATTGGAAGAAAAAAGAGCAAAAGGGCTTTGTTACAGTTGTGATAGCAAATACACTAAAGGTCATAAGTGTGCTGAGAAGAAATTATTCTACATAGATTGTGAAGAGGAAGAAGAAAAGGAGCAAGAAAGGTCAAAAGAAGAAGATATACTCCAGGAACAAAGCCTAGATGAAGAACAAATAAATCCGACCATATCTTGTAATGCATTGGCGGGAATTACCACTCCTCAAACCATCAAGATAGAAGGACAAATCAAGAAGAAAAAGGTAATAGTGTTGATTGATTCAGGAAGCACCCACAATTTTATTCATTGTAGGGTAGCAAAAGAATTGAATTGCTTCCTATATCCAGCACCAGAGTGTCAAGTGATGATTGCAAATGGAGGAACAATAAATTTCTCTGGAAAGTGCCATAATATCAAGCTATCCATGGGAGAATATGTATTGACTAGCCCAATGCTTTCCATTCCAATGGGAGGTGTTGATGTTGTACTAGGAGTCCAATGGCTACAATCCTTGGGTACAATAGCTTTTAATTTTCAAGAACTTTTCATCAAATTTTCTACGGAAGGAAAGGAAGTTGAATTAAGGGGTATTGCAGGGAAACCAGGAAAGATAATCAGCTCTAATGGCATGACAAAGCTTCTAAAAAAGGAGCAAAGAGGTGTAATTGCACAATTATGTTCGCTAGATGTTTCCACATTGGAATCATCTATTTCTCCAGATCTCCAAAAAGTCCTGGACAATCATTCCAAGGTATTTGAGACTCCAAAAGGTCTCCCACCTATGCGTGATCATGATCATGCTATTCATCTGATTCCAGGAAGTGTTCCTCCAAACATCAGGCCGTACAGATATCCCTATGTCCAAAAAAGTGAAATTGAACGTATGGTTGCAGAAATGCTAGAGGCTGGTATAATTCAACCGAGTCAAAGTTCTTTCTCAGCTCCAGTAGTATTGGTGCACAAGAAGGATGGATCATGGCGCATGTGTCCGGATTATAGGGAGCTCAACAAGCTCACTATTAAAGATAAGTTCCCCATTCCTGTTATTGATGAATTACTGGATGAATTGCATGGATCAATTTACTTCACCAAGTTGGATCTTCGTTCGGGATATCATCAAATCAGAATGAAGATTGAAGACATTCCGAAAACGGCATTTAGAACTCATGAGGGTCATTATGAATTTTTGGTCATGCCTTTTGGCCTTACCAATGCACCTTCAACATTTCAAGGTTTGATGAATTCAATTTTCAAACCATTCCTTAGAAAATTTGTGTTAGTATTTTTTGATGATATACTAATCTACAGCAAGTCTTGGAAGGATCATGTTGAACATGTTGACAGGGTGCTACAACTATTGGAGGAGAAACAATTATATGCAAAAAGATCCAAATGTTTCTTTGGAGTCCAGGAGGTGGAATATTTGGGTCATATTGTATCTCATGAAGGAGTTAAGGTAGACCCTAGCAAAATTAAAGCCATTAAGGAATGGAAAATCCCCACATCCATAAAGCATCTGCGAGGATTTCTTGGGTTGACAGGGTATTATCGCAAGTTTGTTAAGAATTATGGGAGAATAGCAGCACCTCTAACAACATTATTGAAGAAAGATTCATTTTCATGGACTCTGGAAGCAACAAAGGCCTTTGAACATCTTAAAGAGGCAATGTGCCAAGCATCAGTCTTAGCTACACCAGACTTCACAAAAACCTTTATTGTGGAATGTGATGCTTCAGGAAATGGAATTGGTGTTGTTCTAATGCAAGATGAAAGACCCATTGCTTTTGAAAGTCGTCCAATCAAGGGAAAGTTTTTAAGCAAAGCTATTTATGAGAAGGAAATGTTGGCAATACTCCATGCACTTAAGAAATGGCGACCCTACCTAATGGGAAGACACTTCAAGGTAAAAACGGATCATGATAGCCTTAAATACTTTTTAGAACAAAGATTATCCTCTGAAGAGCAACAAAAGTGGGTCACAAAGATGTTGGGTTATGACTTTGAAATCATCTACAAAAAAGGGAAGCAAAATGTGGTGGCAGATGCACTCTCAAGAAAGGATGAGGATGTGGAAGCATTGTTGTGTGCCATTTCTATTATCCAACCAGATTGGATAAACGAAGCAAGGGAGGAATGGAAGAATGACGAAGAAGTGTGGGCACTTATTCGAAAGCTACAACAAGATTCCAGTACTTCTGATACATTTAGCTGGCAAAATGATTCGTTATGGTACAAAGATCGCTTATACCTCTGTAAGAATTCCCAGCTAAAACAAAAGATTCTTATGGAATTGCACACTTCTCCCTTAGGAGGGCACTCAGGATTTTTAAAAACTTACCACAGGGTTAAGAAGGAATTTTTTTGGGATGGCCTTAAATCAGATATTCAAAATTTTGTGGCGGAATGTTTGGTTTTCCAGCAAAATAAAGTTGAAACAATTAAGACACCAGGTCTATTACAACCTTTATCCATTCCAAGCCAATGTTGGGAGGAGGTTTCAATGGATTTTATCACAGGTTTACCCAAGTCTGAGGGAAAGAGTGTCATCATGGTGGTAGTTGACAGACTTACCAAGTATGCACACTTTTGTGCATTATCACATCCATTTAAAGCCAGTACAGTTTCTACTGCATTTATGGAAACAGTTCAAAAGCTACATGGAAACCCAAAGATTATTGTAAGTGACAGAGATCCCATTTTCACTGGAAATTTTTGGACAGAATTATTTTCTTGTCTTGGTACTCAGTTAGCTCATAGCTCATCTTATCATCCTCAATCTGATGGGCAAACTGAGATAGTAAACAAATGTTTGGAAGGATATCTTCGTTGCTTTGTATCTGATAAACAGACACAATGGGTCAAATGGTTGCCTCTGGCTGAATGGTGGTATAACACTTCCTTCCATACAACAACAAAAATGACCCCATTTATGGCACTTTATGGGTATCAACCACCATCCATCACATCATATTTAAGAGAAAATTCTAAGGTTCAAGCAGTGGAACATCACATCGAACATCAACAACAAGTCCTCCAACTCTTAAAGGATAACCTCGTGTTGGCACAAAATAGAATGAAACAACAGGCAAATCAACATCGCAGTGAAAGAAGTTTTGATGTAGGTGATTGGGTATTCCTACGGCTACAACCATATAAGCAAATGTCCCTAAAGCAAGCTAAGAAGGATAATAAATTATCACCAAAGTATTATGGTCCGTACAAGGTGTTGCAAAAGATTGGTACTATGGCATACAAATTGGAGCTTCCTGCAGCTTCTCGATTGCACCCAGTTTTCCATGTTTCATGTTTAAAGAAGGTTATAGGTGACAAGCTCCCAATTCAAACAATATTGCCAGAACTTGACGAGGAAGGAAAAATTATATTGGAACCGGAAGCAGTCACAGAAACAAGAACTCGACAGCTACAAAATCGATCAATTTCAGAGTATCTTATCAAGTGGAAGAACTTATCCGCTGAAGATTCCACATGGGAGGATGAGAATTTTATGCAGAAGTATCCAGAACTACTCAAGCGATGAGGACAACACTTTTTTGAAGGAGAGGGGCATGTTGGGTCCCTATAATACTAGTGATTACCCCATTACTATTGTAGTTATACCCCTTATTTATATTGTTGTGCCCCTATTACCCCCATATTGTTATTTATGTGCCCCATAGAATCCCTCTATTGTTATTTTTCTAGCTTTATATTATTATTGTTAGGTCGGCTGGATTATATTGTGACTGCTTAGACTCCTATATATAGAAAGGAGGTTTTGTCATTTGTATCATCCAAGAATTGTTCATTTATGTAATGTAAAGGAGGTTGCCCCCTCGAAGAGGCTGAATTCTAAGGCGTTGATCTATCTTTTCTATCTTTTCTTGAGCTGGTTTCATAACATGTGTATAGTCAAGGTGCTGGTAAAACTTGGTCAAGCTCACTCACACATGCAACCTCTAAGAGAGAGATAAAATGATGAAGAAAAGATGAAATATGAACCACAACAATAGATTTATCCTTAGATGAATTTCTCCTCCACTAGAAAAGATAAGAATGAGCTTAATATGTTGATGAGTGTCTCCTCATAAGAAAATCTATTTATATAGAGATATAATGTTGATTGGAGACCCATTAAGAGGCACCTCATCACAAGAAACCTCTTCACTAATGGAGCCTACATAACAACTCAACATTTGAATAGATTTTTTTATTCCACAGGTGGGTGAAATCCCCATTAAATAACCAATTCAAAACCATTTTATAAAATCTAGATGACTCCATCCCAAAGTAGGCAATGTGAGTACCATGGGTGAATCTCCTTGAGCCATAAACCAAGGCTAATGGGAGAAAGACTTCTCCAAGTCATTCATCCCTATCCAAATCAACATGGCCCCATGCGTGAATGTATCATTCTCCCCTATTCGAATCAACATGACCTCATGGGAGAATTTCTACCCGATGCTCCAAACTACAAAACCATTAACAAATACTCATATTGATCCACACATTAACCCTCAAGTTGAGCCTACCATGTGGTCTACCAAGTCTCCCAAACCTACCCTAACACTTAATTTCTGGCAGTGTTGTTTATTTAGTTAATATTAATTCATTCATCCTAAATTTTGGTGTAGTCTAATGAGTCCAAAGGACTAGATGCCAAATCCAAGATTTTCTAGTCCATTAACTTCCCTAAATACATGATATGGAATTACAATTGCTAGTCGCTAGAGAAGATAGGAAACTTGGGAAAATATATAAGACAAATGTCAACTCTGAGACACCTTTTCGGAATGGAACCACATAGGATCTTGGAGAGGAATTGAATGATAATTGTTCAATAACTTTCCATTACTAAAAAATAATAAGTTAGGTTTATTTCCAAGAGGAGGCCTTTAATTAGGTCATCATTTTCCATTGCATTGTTAGTGTTACATCCTAAATTAGTGGCACATAAAAATGAATTAATTTTCTAGAATCTCTAAACAATCTTCCTACTCCAATAGGGATAGGATTACCTCTAGGAGCCCCATCAAAATTCAATTTGATATATCCATTCAAAGGTTGCGGCTGGTGGTTTTGTGAGGTTGGAAGAGGGAATGGGGGCTTCACTCAATGAACCTATGGCATATCACGTGTGTTCGTGGCATACTAAACAATACCCCTAATTTGACTACATATTGGAAAATACCTCTAAAAATCACATTATTTAACCCCCTACCAATACAAACCCAATACACCTTCCCAATTTAAAAAATCCCTACTTTCACTAGATATTTTAGGTATCTATTTTTTCATTAACATTTTTAACACCCCTTTATAATTTTCCATTAACTTTGAGCTCCATTTTTTATACTTGTCAATATAAAAACCCTTTACCCCTATATATCCCCCAATATATTATGTCATTTTTTTCTCGATAAATATCACCCAATATGAACCCATGTGCTATGGTATTGCTCCACTAGTGAATCCCCTATGGAAGAGGGTTCCCTTTTCAACTTGTAAGATGGGCAGTAGGTGTAAAGCTCGAGTTGTAGAATATGGGGATCTCCCTGCCTTAATGAACGCAAGAATCTAAAGGCTATACATTGATAGACATATGACCCTTGATGGTTTATTGAAGAGTAATATAAGTTTCATACTCTATGCGCAATTGATCTTTGAAGATTGTTCCATTACATTCCATCCAAATAACCAAAATAAGATGACATGAGAAGATGCTCCAAGTGTGTTTGAGTATGCAATAGGAAAAATGGAGCCCACCTCCATTATAGAAGGGTATTTCTAGTGTTTCCCCTATCATGGTCGAATTTCCTAAAGATAATAGATTCATTATTCCAGAGAAGATTGGTGGAACTACAACTATTAAAAAGATGATTCGTAGCTTCAACTTAAGTTCCACACATATAGAAAATAGAGGACCTATAAATACATGAGATAATAGGTAGCTCCAAGTCAAATTCCTCCCTTGGATGAGAAGCCAAAGGAAAGAAGGAATTTTTGGTCATAGCCCCTTGTTCTAGAATTCCTACTGAATAGGCTCCACCTAAATCCTACCATGCTTTTATTCAAATTCATAAGTTGTTATGACATAGAAATTTCCATGTCCTTGAGAACCCCATCTAAGAATGACCATACCCTCACTTGTTTATGAATCTTCTTGTAATTTAAAGTAGTATTGAAGAGTGGTGGTTTCTTTTGAAATCTTGAGTTGTAGGCCAAGATGAAACTCTATAAGTTTCCATACCATCTTTGGGAGATTAGAACTAGTAATGAAAAAACTTATCCCATCCCAAGTTGAGCAGTCTGCATTTGGCTTGTTGAAGAAGGAGATTGTTATGCGGTTTTTTCTCTTGTTTAAATGCATCTTTGAAAAACCATTCTTGCTCTCCTAATCTTATTTCCCAAAGGGAATGTTGTTGAACTATGGTTTCCTAGGCATCATTCCATATTAAATACCCAGAGAATGTTCCCTCTAGTTCGATTAGATCTTCAAGAGGGATTGAATGAGAATATTTAACGTTTATATCTTGCTCCATAACCATCTTGGTTTTTGATCCAATTCTACCATATTTTTGTAACAATTGATTTTCTCGTGGAAGTTAGATATTTGAAACTAACCTCACTAGCTCACTTGGCCCTGTAAATGGTATCCCATGCCACCAAAGACCATTTTTTATCCTTACTAGATCCCCCCAAAAGAGAGGCTTATTGAAGAGCCAAAATAAAATTTATGATCTTAGGGTTGGTATCCAAAACTAATAAGATATATAGACGCATGGATTGTAGGGCATATTTGACAAGAGTAATTTTCTTGGAGAGGAAAGGGATTGAAACATCTAGCAAGAGAGTTTGTCTTCCAGATAATATGTCTTCCCAAGAAACTTAATGGAGAGCATTATCCAACAAAGGGGAACCGAGGTATTTGGAGGGGATGTAACTCTTTTATAATCCTATTGTGTTGAATAATTAAATGGTTTTGAAGAAGAAAACTTGGGATTTATCTTGGTTGATAATGGCCTCAGAGGGAAGCATAAATAGGTTCATAATTCTCTTGATGGCATAAAATTCTTTGAAAATGGGATAACTAGAGAGAATTGTGTCATCCACATATTAAATATGAGAAATGGGATTGAAGTCGAGATCGAGCCATTAAACATTTTAGAGAACCAGAGCTAATTACCAATTTGAGGGATTAGCCTAAGCCTTCAACTACTAGAATGAAAAGAAAAAGCGAGAGAGAGTCCTCCTCAGTTTTCAAAAATGAACCTGTCCCAACCCTTCCTCTGGCTTCTAACCTGTCTCAAAAGGGCTACAAAAAATTTACCCTTCGAAAAAAAATTAAAAATATCGAAATTACTCGTCAATCGTGAAGGTTAGATTAAATTTCTATATTTCAAAAGAAGGGAAATATTTTTAATAATCCATCAACATTTTTTTAATTTTACTAGAGTCTAGAGTTTGGACTAGCACATAAATCACTCTGACAATTTTGTAGAAAATACCAATTGGTATGTCACCGACTCATACCAATCAAAGTCAACTAAAACATGTTATCTAAGCAGAAAGGTGATTCTTGTGCAGATGTTCCCTCTAGGAAGGTGATTCACAAACTACAGTGAAATATTGATAATTTAGGTGTTTTTATGGGAAATGGAGTGCCAACTGCTATTACAAGCATTAAAAATTTATAAAAATGTGATCTATATGGATTTTGTGGAGAGATCATTCCACAAACTCTATGTCCAAAGAATAAATGCTCATTATAATTGTTGACGCATATATTCATTTCGTTATCTGAAATCTTATGAAGTAAGGTGAGAAATTAATGATGAATTAAGGCTACACTATCTTTATCCTGTTGCTCATTAATTTATTTTCTTACTTCACACAATCACAGTTTTATTTAAGGCTAGTACTTTGATGAGTTTTTCTCAGTTTCAACTTGGTTTTTCTTGTGTATGGAGAAGGTAGTAGTTGGTGCTCGTAGCTTCATGTTTCAACTTCAACTTCCTAGTGACAAACTTTAGGGATTTTTATATATAATTATTTTATGTTAAATGTCCACCTATTGATGTAATGGTTGGTTCCTCTTGCTACTTAGCTCTTTATGTTCTATTTTCTGAGTTATCAGTTTGATTTCATAATATGATAGGATTCATTCATGCATTCAAATAGCTTAGGAAAATATTTTGGTTTGTCCTTTCTATCGATGGTATCCATCTCACTCCATCCAAAGACCAAGGTGTGAACTTCTAGTCTCATGTTTTTCGCGCATAGTACCACCTATAAAAAAAAAACAATGAATTATGAATTTCTTATTATTAATATTTAACATTCATATTGCATTTCAAATTATTTCTGATATTCGTAAAATTGAAAGCAACATTAAATATAATATGGCGAGGGTTATGTCCATTGTGAAGAGAGGCATACACAATGGTAAATATTTTTTAGAAGAAAACTATGTTACATGCTCGATGTTTCAATCTTTTTTGTGTGATCATCACCAGGAGACTCAAATCCTGATGAAAATCCCGCAAAAGGTATCAAAATGTTGAGCATGTAATATTCAAAACATAGTTTCCTTCTCAGGTTATGTCCATGTTCATATTCATTACAACAAATGTATAGTAGCAATTTTTAATAGAGTTGGATTTAGAAATCTAAAGTTCTATCAATGAAAAACCTTTAGAAAAATAATTTATCATTATTAAAAAATTGTTGTGGTTCACACACTTTTGAGATGTAAGTAACATATATGCAACAATTATTTTTAACAAGGATGCATATAAAACTTTAAATTTTATCAATGAAAATCTATTATCATTACTTAAAAAATGATGTGGCCCTCATGCACTTCGAGATACAGGAAGACAAAGTTGTTTTGATGTGAGTACTTTCCCATTGTTCTCACCTTATGATAGAGTATTTAGTATTGTAACCATACACTTTTATTTATCCTTTGCATTTTTTTTCCTTCAAACTTGCCTTTTAATGTAAATTTCTTCTAAATCAGTTTTCCCTCTTTAATATTTTCTTCAATCTTGTTTTAAAATGAAATTTATTATTATTTATTTAAAACAAGTCATGAGGTTCCAAATTTATGTTTTTAATTCTTGAGGTTTGAAATTTATTGTTGTTTGTAGCGAGACTATTGGTTTTATTTATCAAATATGTTGCAGTTAGAATTAAGAATTAGATTTAGATTTAGCTTTATATCTCTAGCATCTAATATTTAGATTTATCACTCTAACATTTAAGATTTGGTATTTTTCTCCATTCAAAATTCTCAATTTATTTTTAGCCATATAAATTTAAATGCAAAAATTTCTCAATGCATTATCGAGTTTCAAAATGGCCATATAAAAACTTAAAATAAATGTGAGCGAGTTTGAGAGATTAGGTAGGGTCGACTAATCTATTTTTGTTTAACACAAAGTTCTAAAATGTGTTTGACTAATTAAAGTTCTAAGATGTGTTCACAAATTTTTCAATTATAAGTTGTGTTTTACAAAACAACAACTTAATTGGAAAATCATAAAATCTTTGTAATCCTAAATTTTGAAAAAAAAAAACAAAAACAAAATTTGTATTCATGCATATAAGATTATCCTATAAATATTCTATTATATATAAAAAAATTATAATTTTTTTGTTTTTATATGAAATTATTTTATTTCTTTCTTTTTAATTTATGTATTGTCTTATTCTATTCTTTTTATTGATTTAATAAGTGTAAATCTTGAAAAATGCCTTTTATTAGTTTTTATAAGAAGGATAAAAATAAATTTCCAATCGTTAATGCATTTGGTCTCCCACAACATTCTAATTAACCATGTAATCTTCCAAGAGAAATTGATGCTAATCTACATGAAGATGATGAATCAAATAGTGTAAAGCTTGTCAAAAGAGAAAACTCATCATAAAAGAATATTCAAATGGAAGATAAGATTTCAATGGGCCTATGTTGTAAGAGATTGTAATGGTAATGAAAGGATAAAATGTTCCTGGAGTGTTAAATTTAAAATAGATGCTTCATTTTCAAAAGAGGGAAGTACCACTCTCCAAGTTAGTGGTCTAAATGGTCATGTTGAATAGAAACTCATAAATTCTCTTTACAACTTTTGGAAGAAGGAAACATATTCTAATCACTAAACATGTCGAACAGAGGGAGATATTAGTGATTGAAAATATGTATTATGTTTCTGTACATGCTTTATCTTTAAAAATGTATAAGTCAATATGTGACTTGAATAGTTATAAATGCACTCCACACATACCTCTAACACACGAATATTCAAAATACACAAATACAACATCAGAAAAAGAGTTTCTTCAAGCTGCTAAAAAGGTGTATTGGAACAAATTAAGAGAGGAGATTTTACATAGCCCATTTTACTCAATTTTGGTTGATGAAAGCATTGATCGAACTATTGAACGCCATTTGATTGTTTATATTACATATTTGACAAATGAAGGAAGAGGTCAATGCGTAACAAAGTTTATATGTTTTCTTCAAATAAAAGATGGAACAACTCACTATATGTATGATACAGTGAGAACTCGTTTACTAGACATGGATCTATCTTGGATGAAGTTAGTTGGTTTTGGCTCGAATAGTTCATCTACTATGAGGGGTATTCATGAAGTTTTATCTTCTAAGCTTCATTGAGATGCTCCTCATTTATTAGATATCCTTTGCATAGCTCATAAGGAATCATTAACAACTGATGATGCTTCGTCTCATTTTCCAGAGTTGCAATATACTAACAAATTTGCCAACAAAGTTTATTCGTGGCTTGGGAAATAAACTAAAAGACATGGATAATTGAAAGAGCTAATGGAAACATTTCAAATCACTAAGAAGTCTTAAATGCTCATAAAAGTAGGTTTCTCTCTAGAGGAAAGGTGATGGAAAGACTTGTTAAACTCATGCTTGCTTTGTTAAAGGATTGGGAGTTAGGGGAGAAAAAAATGTATGAGTTGGAAACAATATTTCAAGTGCAATTTTGCATCCATATACTTGTAGATGTGCTCATTGAATTAAATAATTTGAATCAAAATTTCCAAGAGGATCATGTTGATATTACATCTATTGGCACTACTTTAGATGTTTCTATTAGCATGCTTCGCAAACAATTTCTAGGAAGCATTTTTAGGGTAGGTGCAGTACACATGTCCTTTTTTTAGTTAAAGCACAAGGAGGAGCCCTTGAATTTGTAGATAGCATATATATGGTACATATACATCCACTGAGGTTTGAAAATTTTCAAAAGATTTAAATATCGGGGACACAAGATGATTGCATTCTTTTGGGAAAATGTTTTGTTATAAAGGTGATTGAATCTTTAGATAGAAGATTCGTAATTTACATCTATTTGATGTTACAAAAAAAAATTAGTCCTCAGAATTACTATGAAGAAGAGAATGATTGGGATTGTTAAACAAATAGATGGTTTAAATGTTTATGTGAAAAGAATAGTGTTGGAAAATCACCTATTGTGGATATTGCTAAATGTTTGGGTGAAATTGATGAATATATTTGTATTATTTCTAAATCATACCCCAAAAAGCATATGTATGGAGTACAATATATATGTCGAGATGAACCTAAATGGTTTGAAGCCTTTCCATATTTAATGCAATTATGGCAAGCTATTTACGTTCTCCTAACAAGTACAACAATGTGTGAAAGAGGCTTCTCAAAATTAAATAGGATAAAAAATTATGATAGACCAAGACCTTCATTGGAGAGACTAGATATTTTAATTGTTGTCTCTTAGTCACCTCATGCTCTAAATGAGGTACATTGGAATTCTATTTATGATGTATGGGAAAAAAATGAAAACTAGAAAACCTTTTCCATTGGGAAAATAGATTTATATTTTCAATGATGTAAGTCAAATACTTTTGAATATCATTCAATGAATAGAAGAAACATATATTTACCTTTTTTTAATGGAATTTGAGAAAAAAGTTTGCTTATTTACTAAGTATTATTGAGATTTTATATTGTTTTGATGTAGTCACTCTTTAAATTTTTGTGATTTTAAATATTTAGAAGGACACTATTCAGTTTTAACATTTTTTAATAAAGGGTTTATTTAATATACAGTTGTCAACAGAAGAATAATTTTTGTTATAACTTTTCATCTTTGGAGGGTGAGATGAATATATGCCCTTCCAAATGAAATTAAGACCATCCCTTCAAATTTTATCGATGGTCCCCATGTCGAATTCCCGTAGAAGGGTTGAAAGTGTTATAGGATGAATCCTTGACCAATATTACAAAATAAAGGTATAAGAAACTAGGTTTTTCACCCATTAGATCTTGGTTGGGAAGAAGCCAAATACACCTAGGAGTCATTTCAAGAAGCTCTAGTTGGGTCTATCATAGGATTTGAACATATCTAACTTTATGAGCATGCCAGGGGTTTTTGTTGATTGTGAGGGAATGAGTAGTTTTTTGCACCATGATGATGACATCGAGGATTTGGTTCCCTTCCATACAAACCCTTTCTTCCAAAGAGATAATTTTATGGAGATTTTGCTTGGGATTATTAGCAATGATTTTTTAAATGATCTTATCAATAACATTTCATAGCAACATGGGTATAAAATTTTTAGGGGATTGAGGGTTACATTCTTTTGAAATGAGAGAAATATGACCAATGTGCTTCTTAATTTCTTGAAAAATGTCTTCACTTTTTTCTAGTTGTTTTTAATTGAATGATTTCAAACAAGATATATGGTTCTAGTTGCACCTATTGATCATAGAATTGTGGAAGAATTTTGAATTTCAGTCACTTTTCATTTAGCTACGAATCCTAGATATTTTCTGCCATAATGTTTCCTCTTGATCCTCCCTTACCTTATTTACTAACATAAGATGTTCTCCCAGATCTTTTGGCATTTAGTGTATCCATGAAGAATTATGTTGGTTTGGATTTATTCTAATTCTCTCTCAATTATTGCTTTCTCAAAGAAAATATTTCCAAAAAAAAAATGTTCTAGGTTTTGATTGGCTACTGAATAACCCTAAGTTTCTTTTGAAGCTTTATAATGAGAGGACCATGGATGGAACACACCTTTTACCACCATTTACTTATATTGGACATAAATTTTGGATGATGCAACCAGAAACTTTTGAATCTAAAGGGCCTTCGCTTAGGAGATGAGGAGTAGTTCCACGAGTGTTGAGCTGACCAATGATTAGGCTCAACAAAATGAAAGAATAGTGACCTCAAATGACATGATTCTCAAGAATAATTTTGAAATGAGAAAATGATTCATATTACTATGATTTGGTTGGTGATGCATCTTTTATTGTTCCAAGTACAACAACCATACCTCTTTGGATATCAATGAGCCAGCACTATAAAATGAGATCCTTGAACATTGTAGAATCAATATACAGTCTTTGCAAGTTAAACTTCTTTTCTTACAGGAAGCATACATGTTAATGTCACCAAAAATTAGCTAAGGATGACTATTTGTTAGATCCCTAAGGGCTTTGAGGGCCTTAAGAATCTATATCTTGAGAGAGATATTTGAGGGGGCATAGATATTAGTAAGAGAGCCATGAGTGTTAGATTTGGTGATATTGAAGTCAACAAAGAGAAAACAAAGTGAATCAACAAAATTGGATAGAATAATGTCACGATTCTAGAGAATAGTTAGGCCCCAAGAGAAGCCACTAGCCAAGACTATCGTTTCTTTACCAGAGTACCAAAAGTTATTGGAGAGAGTGGAAAATAAATAAATAAATGCATTTGGCTTTATGAAGGAATCTCATAGTATGATTCTCTTATATTATTCTTTCCTTTAACATGCAATATTTCCTAAGAGCATTAATGTCTCTTATATTCCATGAGATGATCTTCATATTAACACTTAGGGTAAGAAGAGAGATGCTTGTTTGTTAGGGTAATAGTATATATTAAGTACACCAAGAGCACCCCTACTTCCTATAACTTTTTTTTAGTAGTTATCTAGCCTCTTTTACTTTCCTCAATGCTTATCTTCTATGGGATTTAAATGAGTACCTTATTCCTAGTCCTTCTAACTAACTAGGGTCGGCAACCACTTTGTTTTCCTTTAGTTTCTTCCTTAGAATATCTCAATGCATTTGTTGCAGTTGGGAGATTTACAAGTTTGCTAGATTTGACTCACCATGTTCTGCTATGAGGGCATGTAGGTTAATCTCTTAAATTTTAGTTTCCATCTCTACTAGTTTGGGGATCATTCTCTAATTTTGGATGTTTACCCTCTTTTTCCTACATAACCTAATATCCTAAAGAGTTATCTTGTAGGCCAAGAGTGGCTTCTTTATGATCTATTTTATAGCAACTAGTATCATCTTTTGTAAGGGGAATAATGCATGAGATGGTATCCCTAGGAACTTTTCTTGCTAAAGGGAGTTGGATATATAGAGTTTTTGGCTTCAAAGTTGTTGTTGGTACTAGGTTGGCAATTGGAGGGCATAGGATTAGAGTCTTTCTTGGTCATTTTCCTTTTTTGTGGGGCTTTGATGATGCCTTCAAAATCTATGGCTTCTTTGGTTTTGTCTTCATTCCTTGGCATGTTTACGGGACAACCTTGGAAGAGATGTCCATGTTCATGACAGCTCCTGCAACGAAAGGGTATACATTTGTTGTCCAAGGGTTGTGCCCACTCAACAACTTAATACCAAATAGATATAAATATTGGAAGGGACCTTGTGACATTCATGCAAGAGTGCCTCTCGACACAAAAATATGATGGAGAAATGACGTACATGATTATGAGCACAACCCTTTGCAACATGAATTGGTTTTACCTTCTAAACTTGCTTGCCTCTCTACATTTGAACTCCCTATTTTGTGTCATGTTTTAGTGTGATGACAATCCATAATAATGGAATAATTCTAGGTCCTTAAAGGATGCCCTCACGAAATGGCCCACCAACTTTCCATCCTTGAACCAAAAAAGTGTCATATCCCAAATTATCTAAAGGCATAATCAAGCCCAAATAAAGGAGAAACCAACAACAAGAGATCAGGAGGAAAACTTCTAAACTACTATCTACATAGATTTAAGGTAAATCCCATGTATGAAGTCACTTCACCCAACATTGGAAGTTATATCCAATACATGAGATACCATGTTATCACTAGCATGTTTATAAGAATCTACTTGTCATGGGATGGGCTAGTTCAATAGGGAAAACAAAAGGTCGCGTCAATCTCAAACTCCGGTGCAAATGTATTTTTTGCAATAGTCTTGACCTGTGTAGAAGATAGCGATAAGGTTTTTAAAGAACAGCCATATTTTTTCAACTTGGTAGGCCTTCATCTGAGATAATGGATAAAGTGATTTACCCCAAAGAAGGAAAACTTCATGAAAGCCTCATTATGGATCCATTTCTGTTCCATGCCTCAAGAATTTCGGGTGCTAGAAACTCTAGTGTGTATTGGGAATACCCTTTGGCTCCTTTTACAAAGTCTAAAAGACTACCAAACAGGGGCATTATACCTCCTATGGCTAAACCTAGTAGGGAGATGTTATCACTTAGCATTATATAAAATTAGATTGAAAAAAAATATATATATTTATATTAAAAATTTTAAATATAAATATAAATAAACTTTAATATTAAGAAAATAAGTTGAAAATAAATTTAAATTTATAGTTTTGAATTAAAACTAAAAATATAAAAAATGTTAATTTATCACATATTAAGACTAATAACGCGTTTTTGTTTATCGATGGTTAAATTTGACGCGTATTTACCCGTATTTCACTTTTTTAAATTTGAGTATTTATCATATTTCACATTTATAACGGTCATTCCCGTATTTCACTTTTTTAAATTTGAGGAGTATTTACCATATTTCACATTTATAACGGTCATTCGGTGGCATTTTAAAAATTTGCCCCTCATTAATGACATTTAATTATTATTTTTAAATGTCAATTTCATGGGTAACAAAAAGTTTTGATTTTTCTATAAAATAGCAAGTAGTTTTAATAATAACTAGAATTTGAATTTTTACATAGCTAATTATTGCATCACAAGGATCTCATAGTGCCTTGTTATGTTACTAGGTTTTGACAACACATGGTTTCTCGTATGGTATTTGTTACGATGAAGCCTATTTAAAGGCTTGAGGAAATCTATTATGGAATGTAAGAGTACTGTAATCTATTTCTATATATCGATCCAGTAAAGCACAATACACCCAATGCAAATTATGTAAGTTTTAATATTTTCAACTAGTTTAGATTTTATGTAAGATAGTTTTGTTTTCTAAAGGATTCATTTTTTTTATTTGAATTGATGTTAATGAATTTTGATTTAATGTATGCAAGCTGTTTGTGCCTATCAAGCTACCAAGTTGTTCAATGGGAAAGTTGTAGCCAAATGAGAGGAGAGATATGAGGAGGAGCACTATAAATTGTACTTGTGAGTTAATTTGAATTTATTTATTTCTAAAGTCACCTTTATTTGTAAAATTTTAATGGTTTGGTAAAGTATGCTTTAAAATCATAGTAATTGAGTTCTAATTTGAGTTTAGTTATTTATTTTATTCATAAAAATTTAATGGTTGTGTAAAACTAAAAGTAACCATAGTAAATGATCTAATAAAATAAAGATGATTATGCAATAATCAAAGCTAAATCATAATTTTTTATTATTTAGTTAATAAAAATAATTAGCCTCTCTACTCTGAAGGGATTATACAACAAATCTTTCTTATGCGTCTCATAATTATATTCACAATTTGAATTTATTTATTTCTAAAGTCGTGTTTCTTCATAAAATTTTAATAGTTGCTTAAAACTAAAAGTATGGTTTAAAATCATAGTAAATATTCTAATAAGATAAAAATGATTATTCAATAATAAGAGTTAAATCATAAATTTTATTTATTTATTAGTATTATTTAATTAATTAAAATAATTAATCTCTTATGTGAAATTCTATTTTCTCCTCCTAATGCAGGTAAGAGAATTTTAAATCCATAGTAAAAAAATAACTTTCTATGATAAAAATTAACCTATTTGATATTTTTAGAGTAAGATAAAACATAGACATATGTTTTATGGTGAGTCATAATAAAAAAAAATAGAAGACAACACAAAAAACTTATACTACCAAAAATTGTTTTTATACTCACAACAAAAAATTAACAAAAAATATGTAATACATGATATTTAAATGATAGGTAAAAATAAAAATCAAGAGTAATGTAAATGACAATGTTAAAAAGAAACCCATCAAAAAAAAATTAGAGGGTAGGAGTGCCCATCAAATTTATACCATGATGATATTGGTTACTCATACAAAACTTGTTTTTTATGTACTTCACAATTACAAAAGTGTAAGAATGTGAGATTGAGCAATTGATTTAAGAAAACAAAAAAAATAACAACTTTAGCTCATCTTCATATTCTTCTTCATGTGAGATTTTATACTATGGATTTTGACTAGAAAACTAACAATCTCATTGATATTATCCTAATAAACAATCTCATTGATATTATCCTAATAAAAAAGTAATGCACGTTGTTAATCATTAAACTATTTTAATATTAAATATAAATATCCTCATACACTCAACATTACATGAAAAATCATTCCTTCCCACCACACTCTTATGTCAAAATATACAAATTCTCTCTCCCTAAATTTTCTTCGATATCCGATCTTCCTTTTTTTTCCTTAATGCAACCCACTGGAACATTCAGATATTCAAAATTTCTTCTGCATTTAGCCCTTTTTTAAACCTTTTTTCCTTTAAAAACGCACACAAATCCCAGTTAATTGATTTGTCGGCCCATGGCCATCACATCAAGCTCTTGCCTTCGCAAAACCACCAAAAGTTTCAATTACGATACATTCTCTGCCGTCGCACCATCCTCTGTTGAATTACGATACATTCTCTGCCGTCGCACCATCCTCTGTTGAATTACGATACATTCTCTGCCGTCGCACCATCCTCTATCAACAAAGGTGTATTGTTCCTTTCCCATCATACTCACCAACTCTATCAAATCATAGATTTCTTTTGTCATTTTGTTTGCAAGTTTGTCACCAAGCTTTTCACCTCCTCTTTCTCTTCAAATTCCATCTCGAGAAATGAAGTGTCCATTTTTACAGATTCGTCCGGCTCTTTGCTGTTGCATGTGTGTCCATTTTTACAGATTCGTCCGGCTCTTTGCTGTTGCATGTTACGTATATGTGATTTTTATTGGTGAGTTTAAGTCAATGGTAGATTTTTAGAATATTTTAGGGTCCGACGAACATAGGCGCAGTTAAAAAATAGATCACATCTATATCAACTCAACTTAAGGATAAGGATGCCGACTCTTACTCTACTGCTTTTCAGTACTTTGATTAGGTAAAAATAGACGTTTATATATAATACACTCCACATACTCTCTAAGCGTAAATCTTAAAGCCCGCATATTCTCTTCAATAAATGATCAGTAATTCGGTCGATTGGCCTGCGACGCCACCCGATGATTGAAGATAAATCTAAAGGTTCTCTGTAATTTTAATCCGGAACTGAATTTTAAGTTAAATTTCTCATTGTGCAAATTGCGGAGAGACGTGATTGATGGTTTCGCTTTCCCATTAATCACAACATCCGCAGACGCATTGCATCATATGGCATGTTCTGTGATTCTTTCCTTTGGCTGCCGTGCGACGGAGTCGTTAGTGGGCATGTGGGAGGAATCACCTTATTTCTATGGAATTAGTAATTTCCCTCTGGGGTTGGAATCACTGTATTTTTATGGAATCAATAATTTTTCCAAATTGTTTTTGATTGGGAGTTGGACGAATAATTACACCTTTATAGAATTTGTAATTTCTATCCTGAAGATTGTAATTACTATTTTGGAAAGTTCACTAATATCTGTTGGTTTTGGTGTAACCACAAACTTCTTCATTTTCATCAACAATAACGGCAGTGACTGACGAAGCACATAAACCCTACACAGGATTGGAATTTCAAAAAAGACCCACTGATCAAATTCTACAATTTTCACAACTTAGTAACCAGTCTTTTTAAAGAAAGATTTTTTTGCAGATATTTAAATTATATTTGACCAACAAATCATCCGATAATAAGAAATTTGCTCATCAAATTCTATCTTTTACACTGCACCACAATTATGGAACAAGTAAGTTAAGCCAAGTGGTCATGACACCAGGATTGAGGTATTTGGATGAGATATTTTTACCCTGAATTCTAATTTTTTTGTTTTTTTTTTTTTTTTTACTACAGAAATGTTATCTAATTTTCTTGGTAATATTTTCCTATCGATTTTGTTGAGTTAGAATTTGTTAATTCTAATGACCACAGGTTTTGGTTTTTCATTTAAATTTATTTATATAATTTAAAATATATTTTAAATAATATAAATTTATAATTTTATAAAAATTTATATGGTTTTATTTTGGTTTTAAAAATAAAATATTTAATAATTTGCATTTATTTTTAGTTAACCACTTACTAGATAGTTGAATTGAGGCTTTTGTGATCCATATTAAGTTTATAAGAGATTTTTAGGCGTAAATTACAAGATATTTCATTTGTCGGCAAGTTTCGAACCAGAACCAACCATTGTGGTTCATCGTTAGGACAAGTTGAAAGAATAGATCATGCTTTGCATGTTAAATAGATAGAGCAGAACCTCCAATGACTATATTGTGGCCTTTGTTCTTTGAAGTTGATTTTGTTGGAGATATTCTAATAACGTAAAGAAAATAATCTTGAAATTAATCTATGATAATTTTAACACTTAAATATACCATTAATTTTAAATATTAAAATATTCTTTCTAACCCTTAAATTACTCTAATATTTATATATTTATTTAACTTTTATAAATAACTTTTGAATTAAAATTACTTTATTTTTAATTTATTTTATTATATAAGTCTCTTTAACTTACATTTTAATAATTTTATGGCAGAGAGAGCGACGACTGTAGCGATTAGGGTTTTGCTGCAAGCTGTGACGGCGCAGACTGTGCAGCGCAGACCCTGCCATCATACCAGACCGTATCCCTGGGCGAAAAGCGCAGTAGTACAGCCCTAGTCCGGCTCTATGGAACAGCCGCAGGGGGGGGCGTCAGGGCCCTCCCCAATGCAGCACGATCCGGAACACGCCTTCCTGTTTGGGTCGATAAACAGGGAGATTCTGAACAAAGGAAATAAGCCACAGCAAGAGAACAAGAAAGCTGGAGAACAACATAGCCACGCTAGCGTCACTCAGGACAAGGGGAAAAGCCCGGAGGAAACGCCAAAGGTAACCTCGACTACCTGTAAACCAGTAGCCACAGAAAGGCCAAGAATAGAACTACCGGGACACCTGATTGATGCTCGAATCGAGTTCATGAGAGATCATGCCATCATAGGGAAGTTCATAGGGTTTTGGCCAATGGAAAGAGCCCTATATGGGTGGATTGCTGCCAAATGGAAGCCGAAAGGGGACGTCACTCTGCAACTAGGGCCGAAGGGCTTTTTCACAGTAATTTTCTACTGCATTGAGGACAAACTCAGGGTGCTGGGAACAGGGCCCCATTTCTTCAACGCAGCAGGCCTGTACATGAGAGACTGGATACCAAGATTCAACCCCGATAAGGAAGACCTCACCTGGGCACCAGTCTGGATCCGAATGTATGGGCTTCCAGACGAATATTGGGACGAGGACACTCTCAGGAAAATTGGAAATGGAATAGGGGAATACATCAGGACAGCAGAAGAAACCAAAATGCGCAGGTTCATCTCATACGCTCGCATATGTGTATTCATGAGGCTGAATGAAGCATTACCAGAATCGGTAACGCTCTCCCACTGGGATGAAGAATGGAATCAACCCTTGGATTATGAGCATGTGCCCTTCCGCTGCAGGAGATGCCACGCTCTTGGGCACCTATTCCGGGATTGTCCCCTGAATACCACAGCCGCATCTCAGGACCCCCCAGTCTCAACCACCCAAGACGGCTTTACTAAAGCCCCCAGCCGAAAGCGCGCGCATAAGAAGACCTCCAATGGGCAAAAACCCCAGCAAAATGGCACTAAAGGCCAAGCTTCCAAGAACAGTTTTGAAGTCCTAGCACAGTCCTCTGAAGATCTTCCCCCGATCTCGGATCCCCACCCCTCCCATCCATCTTCCTCCGCCCCCCCTCCTCCCCCAACCTCCTCCCCCAAGCGCCACTCCCCGGAGATAACCCTTGACTTCCCCTCCGGAGATAGGAAGGGACTGGCAGAAACAGACAAGGAAATGGATCTGGGTGGAAAGCTGGACCCTCCCTCTAGCTCAATGCTGCATGAGGAAGAGAGCAGTCAGGTGAAACCAATGGAAGAAGAACCTGAGAGCATAGACTTGCATGGCCTGGATATTCTAGAATTGGAACTAGCTTGCAAAACAAAGGCATATGACAGCATATCCGAATCCCAACTCAATAAGCTGGAGGTAGTTATTTCAAGAGCTTATCAGCAGCAACAGTTAGGGATTCAACCGGGAAGCCAGTGGGATGGAAGCCAACCCCCAAAAGAAACCAAAAAGAGAGGAAGGAAAACAGATTTGCAGAGAACCATCGAGATTGGGAAGCTCCTGCTAGACTCTGGCAGGTATGCAAAACTGACAAAGTACTACAAACCCACTGCAAATAGTGAACTATGAAGCTGGTCTCATGGAATTTAAGAGGGCTCAATAGCCCAGGGAAACTAAGAATGCTGAAAAACATGATTAAAATGGAGAAGCCACAAATATGCTTCCTCCAGGAAACTAAATGTAATAGTACTACTTTAGGCAGCATCCTCACAAAGGCTTGGCCAGGGTGCCGCTCAGTTGCAGTAGACGCATCCGGAGCATCAGGGGGGTTAGCTATTGCATGGAATACTCAAGCAATAGACCTCTCAGATTTCCACGCCTCCCACCATCTGATACAGGCAGCCTTCCACATTTTGGGCACGAATGTACATGGCAATCTCTCCAATGTGTACTTCCCACAGGACACAGGGAGCAAAATAGCACTTCTAGACACCATAGAGGCACTGAACAACAACAGAAGGCACCCACTCTGGATAATCGGGGGAGACTTTAACATGATCACCAAGCTAGAAGAAAAGAAAGGGGGGAGAAACAGGCTGGAACAAGAAACCACCCACTTCAAGAATTTCATCCAAAACGCTTCCCTCATAGATGTGCCTTTCTGCAATGGTACGTTCACATGGAGCAACCGCAGAGCTGGAAAACACCAAATCGCTTCCAAACTAGATCGCATCCTTATCTCAGATAATGCGATTCACCTGGGAGGAGACTTTACAGCAGCAATACTTCAGCACACTGGCTCGGACCACTGGCCGATTGCTCTTCAATGGCAACGACCTGGTGATCAAACGCGAAGACCCTTCCGCTTCGAAGGATTCTGGCTCACACACCCTGAGTTCAAAGATTTCGTAAAATCCATATGGACTTCCTTCATCCCTCCAGAAGGGTCCAAGATGTACCAATTCCAACAGAAGCTCCGGCACCTTAAAGGCCACTTAAAGCGATGGAACAGAGAAACTTTTGGAGATATCTTCAAAGCTCAGCAAGATCTCAATCGGGAATTATCAGACCTCCATCAGAGGATAATCACAGAGGGACACACTGAAGGGACCCTGGAGTAGGAACGACGCATCCATAGTCAGCTTCAGGATAGGCAGAAGTAGGAGGAAGTCTACTGGAAGCAAAAGTCCCGAATAAGATGGTTGAAGGAAGGAGAGCGCAACACCAAATTCTTCCACAGAACCACCATTCAAAGAAGAATGCACAATAACATCCCGTTTATCCAGAAGCAAGGAGGCGAGAAAATAGAAAAGCACGAGGAAATAGAGAAAGAATTACGCAATCACTTCAGTCAGATCCTTCAAGAGCCCGAAGGAGACAGAAGGATAGCAATAGAGAAAATTACCAACAATATACCTAGAATCATCAAGGAAGAACACAATGAGCTTCTCCTCTGCCCAATAACGCCTCAGGAGGTGGATGAAGCGATGTTCCAGCTCAAAGAAGGAAAGGCACCGGGGCCAGACGGATTCACCCCCACATTCTTTCATACCTTTTGGGAGCTGATCAAGCAAGAAGTCTGGCAAATGGTGGAAGAATCGAGAGCCCTCCACTGGATGCTGCCTTCTCTCAACACAACGTTTATAGCCCTAATCCCTAAAGAGAAGGAAGCCATCACGCCTGACAAATATAGGCCGATTGCACTTTGTAATGTTATATACAAGATTGTTTCTAAAGTTGTGGCTAATCGGCTGAAGCCTCTGCTACCATTGCTCATATCTCAGGAACAATCAGGCTATGTGGAGGGCAGACAGATCTTGGACGGCATTCTCCTCACGCATGAGATCATCCACTCCCTCAAACAGTCAAAGCAGGCAGGTATGCTACTTAAACTAGATCTTTCTAAAGCTTTCGATAAACTCAGCTGGATCTTCATGCAGCAAATGTTAAAAGCTTTTGGTTTCAGTTCCATGTGGATCCGCTGGGTCATGAGTCTGATAAATTCCACTCAGTTCTCCATCCTGGTCAATGGCATCCCTTCAAAGCCCTTCAAACCATCAAGAGGAATCAGGCAAGGGGACCCCCTATCTCCTTTCCTATTCGTTCTCATGGCAGAAGGGCTTGGACGTCACATCAAACAAGCTCTTCAATCTCACCAGCTCAAGGGTCTTTCTGTTCATAACTCCCCTGCCACTTCCCATCAGCAATTTGTTGATGATACCATGCTTTTTGGCTACCCTTCAGCCCAGGAAGCCACTCGCCTCAAATCCTTGCTCAATGACTTTGCTGAAGCCTCAGGCACGGATGTAAATTGTGCCAAATCGCAAATCTTCTTTTTTCATACGCCTCCCCCTGTCAAATCAGCCATCACTCGCATCCTCGGATTCCCTACCGCCTCCCTTCCCTCAAAATATCTAGGCGCCCCTCTCACGGCCTCAGCTCTAAAGCACTCTGCTTGGCGCACTCTCATAGAGAAAATGGAATCTCGTCTCAACCTCTGGACTCACAGATCTCTCAACCTTGCTAGCAGGGTTGTGCTCATTAAATCTGTCCTTCAGGCAATGCCGCTGTACCTATTCTCAATCCTTGCAGCACCCAAATGGGCCCTAAAGAGAATTCGGCAGCTTCAACGCAGCTTTCTCTGGGGAGGGACAGCAACCAATCGGAAATGGGCTTTGGTCAAATGGCCAACAGTATGTCAGCCAAAAGAAAAAGGAGGGATTGGGCTGAGGGACCCGGAGCATAGTAATGCCATCATGAGTGCAAAAATTTGGTGGCATTGGATCACTAATCCGGAAAAGCCTTGGGCAAGAATCTGGACAGCTAAATATGCCAACAACAGACCCCAGGAAGAGCTCATCCGGTTTATCCCCTTGGAAAAAGGCTCGCTCATATGGAACGCGGCCAAACAGCACTACCATTTAATTCAGCAACACAGCTTTTGGGAGGTTAGGAATGGCCAAACAGCAAGATTTTGGACAGATGCATGGAATCAGATGCCAAAGCTCATCCACACCCTCCAACTACCTTTGGATCATGTCAGACAGGAGCAGCAGCAAGAAAAGATCCATTACTATTGGGGACAAGATATGGAACACGGATTCAGGAATTGGAAACAAGGAAATCACTGGGCCATCACCACAGACTTGCAGGACACAGGGGTTCTGGAGAAGGAGCTGGATAAAAGAAGAATCCGATATGACGAAGGTGCCGACATCTTGAGATGGGGATACCGACCAAAAGGCGACTTCACCACTTCAGAAGCCTACAAGATCATCTGTAATAATAATATCCACTCTGACCCTATATGGAGCAAAATATGGGGTTTTGGCTCCTGGCCCAAAATCTCCTACTTCCTATGGCTAGTCAGTCACAAAAGAATCCTTACTTGGGATAAACTAAGAAGAAGGAATTTCCATGGACCTTCGCTCTGCCCCAATTGTTGCCAAAATGAGGAAACGCTTCAACATCTTTTGGATTCGTGCCCTCTAGCTAACCAGCTTTGGGAAAAAGCCGGCTTCAGGTGTCAAAAAAGATGTAGAACAAAAAGCGACATCACTGACTCCCTAAGGCACTGGCCGCAGAACCCCTATAAGAGTGAACTCCTTAACTGCTTGTGGAACCTTCTCCCTGGTCTCATATCCTGGAGCATTTGGAAAGAAAGGAATAAGCGAATATTCAAAAATCAGAGCTCAAGGATCGAAGAGGTCTGGACCAATCTATGTGGGAACTTGAATGAGACGCTGATCCTCCACCCCTGGACAATGGAAGATCTTCCCTCTCTTGATAATGAAAAAGGTATACTAAGTAACTGGCAACTGAACATTCCTCAATCCCAACTCAGGAACAGCATCTCCACAAGCAGAGGCTCAATCAAAGACACCTGGAGCGCCCCACCTAGATGTTCGTTCAAGCTCAACTTTGATGGAGCCTCCAAAGGTAACCCCGGAAAAGCAGGCTTTGGAGGCATCCTCAGGAATCATGAAGGTACACCCTTGAAGATATTTTTGGGATCCTTGGGCTGGGATACCAATAACTCAGCGGAAATTGAAGGATTGTGGCAAGGACTCCTCCTAGCCGAGAACCTCAATCTGCAGCCCTTGATCGTGGAAGGAGACTCCCAGATTCTAATAAACATGGCTAAGAGATTGCAGAATGGTTCTCAAGCAAAAAAAATCTCAAACAGTTGGAGACTGGCAGCCCGTCTAGAAGCAATTGAACATGCACTTCGCAGCAACAGGGCAATCTCTTTTTCCCATACAAAAAGAGAAGGCAACAAGGTCGCCGACCTTCTCGCCAACATAGGGGCAGATAATGATCATATTCTCCTTACAGGAGCCCCAACCATCATCACAGACAATGCTCAAGCCCAGGAATTGGACAAGCTGATCCAAAATGACAAAGCCCACCCGGATGCGGGTGCCACGCAGCAGAAGGACGGCGCTCCACCTGCTCAGCATGGGCGGCCTCAAGCCTGAACAAGTCATTAACTGCCCTCCGCCGCCCTGGATGGCAAGCGTGAGAGCTAAGGAGGGAGAGGACGGCAATTCATTGCCGAGGTTAGGCGCCATTAACTGTTGCAGAGAGGAGTTATGGCTTACCAGTTTCGAGGCAAGCCAAAGCAGCTTAAGTATGGCAAGCACTTGGAATGTTTTGCATTGAATAAGGTTCGAATTGTGGATTTGGGCTTCTGGGCTTCAGGATTCAGTGCACAAGCTCGAGAATTCCCTCTGGCATCTGGAGGTGGAGATAAGGCATCGCAGGGGGGCGAAGTCGGTTTCACACCCTCACCGGACTTCAAGGAAGCCATGCCGCCGAGACAGAGGCTCATTAGCCGTCGAGGCACGGGACGAGGAGGATCTTCACGCCCCCCGGTCGCCAATCCATCATCAAGCTGCTGCCGTTGTCTGTGCCACCGGGTGGCTGAAGCAAATCCCATCCAGTCGCAGCAATTCATGGACGCCAGGACGCCGGATTCAAGTGCTGCTCCGCTACCCGCGTTTGGTACAGCGGTGTTCTCCTTCAGCGGTGCCCAGGGAAATTCCAACATTCAAGCTCACGTCTCAGTCCTATTCCTGGAGGAAGCGAAAGAGGAGATTGAGGAGCAACCCAGCGCCCAAATTCATCTTGCTGAAAGCTCCAGAGCAGCTGAGGAAAAGGCAGAGGCACAACCTGAGCCAGGGGTCGCTCCACCATCATCTCAACCAGCGCCCGCTTCAGGCAAGACCAAGTATGATTGGGGACCTCCCCCAGAAGGCGAGTACTGGATTTACCCGGAGGACTCGGACGAATAATCGCCGGCTCAACCAAGCCCCTGCCCTCAGACAACGCTCAGGTTTTTTGGTTATCTGTTACTCTCATCGCAAATACTCAATGCATGTCGTGAATGTTTATGTCTGGCCTGACAATTATGTAGTTTTGTGCATGACCATGCCCCTGCGAGGGATTTTGCT
Source organism: Pinus tabuliformis (assembly GCA_031772625.1). NCBI lineage: Eukaryota > Viridiplantae > Streptophyta > Pinopsida > Pinales > Pinaceae > Pinus > Pinus tabuliformis. The sequence goes on along the minus strand of CM062815.1, from coordinate 72,338,257 downwards.
GGAAAATTTCCTTCTCTCTCCCCTGCCCCTGCGTGGGATAGTTAATTTTGTTTTTTTTGGTCTTCAAAGCTCCACAGCCCCTGCGTGGGCTTCCAGTCTCAATCACAGTGCCCTTGCATGGGTGATTGGTTTTAATGGTGTTGCCCCTGCGTGGGTATTCAGTCACGATAAGGGTGCCCTTGCATGGGTTGTTGGTCTTAATGGTGTCGCCCCTGCGTGGGTTTTCAGTCACGATGAGAATACCATCCTTCCAGAGCGCCACCCCTGGCCTCTGACGACTTGTTATCCTGGATGTAATTGTTTTCTACTGTTACTGTAAATAATAGAATTAGCATAGTTTTTAACGATAAAAAAAAAACTTACATTTTAATAAAATTATAACTTACTATTTATATATTACTCTAATATTTATAACTTTTATAACTAACTACTCTAATATAATATCTTGATAACTTACTATTAATTTATTTTTTAATTTATTTAGATATATATTTATAATATCATAATTATAATTTAAATTACTCTATTATTATACCCTTAAATCACTCTAATATTTATATATTTAACTTTTATAAATAACTATTAATTTAAAATTAATTTAGTTTATAATTAATTTTATTAGTGTATGAAACAGCCCCTTTGACTTTTATTTTAATAAAAATATATCTAACTATTTATATATTACTCTAATATTTTATATTTTTAATAATTTTATAACTAACTATTAATTACTCTAATAGCTAGATATAATAACTTTGATAACTAACTATTAATTTTAAGTTATAATTTATTTTTTATTATATATTTATAATTGTAAGTGGATAAAAAGGGTCCATTTACTTTAATAAGAATTTTACTAACCAGGGTAACTTATTTAATTAATATACCCCTAATCTTGTCCTAACTAACCAGTCAAGTCTAGCCGTTGTCAATATAGTCGTTACCTGGTCAAGGAATATAGCTATTGGAGGTTTTGCTCTATCTATTTAACATGCAAAGCATAATCTGTTTTTTCAACTTGTCCTGACGATGAACCACACTGGTTGGTTCGAAACACGTCAACAAATGAAATATCTTGTGATTTACGCCGAAAAATCTCTCATACACTTACTAGATATATAGAAAACAGATCCATTAGTCATGATGTTCTCAATACCATTTTCATAGATATAATTTTTTTGATGATGATGATGATGGTTAATGTCCGCTGAGACCAAACATTGGTCTATCGGACCTAAAAAAACAAATTATTTATTTTGATTTAAGATTTTATTCCTATGCTCAAAAAGCTTGGAGAGAAGCCTCCCGAGCTCACTATAATTTTGACATTGTAAAAGGCTAGGAAGGTCTGTATTGTAACAAAGATTGTGAAACTGAGATCTAATGTGGTTGTACGCGGGGCACTCTGGGAGGAAGTGGTTTTCATCCTCGATGTTCCTATTCTCACATATATGACAGATCCTTCCCATCCATGGCATTTTAGGAACTGCCCAACGACTTGTTTCACTATGGAGCTCATGAGAATTCATTCTATCTTTGCTATATTAATTTTCTTCTTTGAGCTAGTTAAAATAAAGAGATACTTTTGATCTTCTAGGCTGGGGTTGATGACCTTCTTATAATAACTTAATTTTCTTTTAGCCTCTAAATCTTTCTCACACCACATTTTTTCTTTGAACTTAGAAGTAACAACATCTTTAATGTTATTTATGTTTTTCAATGCATCATTCTCATTGATCTCCCAATAGTTTAACCAAGCCCTTGTGTCTTTATGCCACCCCCGATTGAACCTTAGGTGGTTTTGGCTGGAATTTAAAGCTAGCTTGGGAAGTCTATGATCATCTATGTTATTGAGTTTGTGCTTGTACAACAGAAACCTAATCATAGCTAGGCTCTCAATAGGGGGAAAGACCTGCTTCTATAAGGAGAATAAGATAGGGTGTATTGCTTTTAATTTTCAGGTTATAAGTTATAAAACGCTTTTGGATTTGCTCAATCTTTCTCCATGATTCCCTGGAGATGTTGCAACCCCAAACCTCACAGCCATATAAGATAACAGGAGTGACTAAAGTTTCAAAGAGGAACTTCTTTTTATCCCACATTACGAGGTTTGTTGTTTTACAATTATTTTCAACACCAAAATAAGCTTTCCACCCCCCATTAATCATTTTCTCAATGCTATGGTTCCAGTTGAGCTTGTGATGAATATCAATTCCTAGGTACTTGTAAGAATACACTTCCTCCAAGTTATTATTGTCATACATAAAATTAGCGTAAGTGTCCTTCTCGGATTTGATAGTCATAACTTTGGTTTTGTCAGTGTTAACAATGATACCCATGGTAGAGCAGAAATCCTTAAGAAGCTTGAGTTGCTTATCAAGATCAGATGGGCACTTTGCCAAAAGAACAATATCGTCAGCATAGAGAAGAAGGATGATGACTATCCCAGCTAAGATCGTGCCATCACATCCCATTTCCTCTAAATAGCCTTCGAGCTTATTGATGTAAGTGCCAAATAAAACAGGAGATTTTAATCTTTTCTTAATATAAATAAATGGTTTTAAATAAAATTGTAATATTTTGTAATTTAAATTACAATTTTAACTCATTAACAAAATTTGATGAATACACCTGCACCATTGAATAAATTAATAAATACAAATTTTAACCAAATTTTTAAAAAAATCTCCCCAAAAATATTTACTCAAAAATAAATTTAAAAATCACCTCTTTACAGTACACCTCTTCAACATTATTTAAAAATAAACATTTCCGTAGCCTAGAGTTTATTTATTTCACATTATGGTATTGGTATATGTGGCAGAAGGGCTACATCAATAAATTCATGGTATTGTGAAAGCATTTCACATTATGATATCGGTATATGTGACAAAGGCGCTACATTAGTTAATTCAAGGTATTGTGAAAGTAGGGGTTACATCAATAAATAAAGTGCATCACTTTGTTGGTTGGCCATGTGTGAGAGAGTTGAGGTTATAATACAACGTGCTTCGTATTCACCTTGGAGCGAAGTTGATGTTGGATGTATTTATTCAGTATTTTTCCCAACTCAAAAGATATGGATTCACAAATACTTGCAAGAGAATAAACGGCTGCAACATTTTTCTAATTCATTGAGCTTGACATACCAGAGTCCACCTATGAAAATTATGAGATATTTTATATCAAAAGGCTATGAACTTAATGCAAAGGAAAATGTATATCTATATATATATGGTTTTGATTTTCTAAGTTTGATCTGTAATTTAAGGAGTCTGATTCAGGGGTATCTAATTTGTTGGAATATTAATTCCTACTTGTCTTAGCTATAACTTTCTATGCAAAGAGTATGTTCCTATTCTATGGGAGTGGTTTCCCTAATTTGGTGTGTGGTTGGGATATTCTCTCAACCATCAGATTGTATGTCCAAGATAGTTTTCCTATCTTAAGACAATACTCTTGTATATATATATAATTGCATATCTCATTAATGTGATACATATTCTTTTATGGAATTTTAACATGGTATTAGAGCCCTTGAAGGCCTGGCCCCTCCTAGGCTTGACCCATCTTGGGCTGAGGAACCTTGGCCCCTCTTGGCTGAGGGAAATAAGAGATTATATTTGTAATATTTTAGCTTTTTAGTTTGTTTATTCATTATGGCGGAGCTTAGCTGAGCCTGGACCAGTGTTTGCACTGTGTGTTTTGTGGAAGATCAGAATCGTTGCAGTTGACTCCTGTGTTGAGGTCCCACTATAGCAAGGCCAAGAGAAACCCTTTCACTATCATGTTTGAATTTGTTGTTTTCTGTCCACTGCGGGTTTGTGTGGTGTCTACGTTGACTATTGGTGCCTAACAAACGAAACTGCTAGAGGGCCAGTCTGGAGATCTCTTCGCTAGAGATGACTCTGTGTGAAGATTGATGTGCGGCCTGGCCCGACTGCATGTTCTGAAAACCCTCATACCGTCATCATCGCCACAGGGGCGGTGGCTTAGCACCTGATTTCCCGAGGGCTGCTGAGGGAGAAGACGAGTTCTGGAACAAAGACCATTGCCTGCGACGATGTCAAGCGATGGAGCAGCGGAGGTGGAAATGGTGAGGTTGTAGCGAATTAATAGCGCGCTGGCCTGTTGGCAGATCTGTGGAGGCAATTTTTTGGAGCAATCAATCTGTGGAAGAATTTTGGTGGAGCAGCCGACCTGTGCTGCGTGCTGGTGAGGTGCGAAGTGTGTGAAACAAGTGGAGTGTGGCCGAGTTTGTAGAAATTTCTCTATGGATCAACTAGCTCTAATACCATGTAGAAATTCTCACTGTAGATCACCTGATAATGCAATGTAAATAAAGCAAAATACTTGATCTACTTCTACTATCAAACTTTGGGGAAGCTTAATCGATTTGAGCAAAATCAAGCAGAACACATATAACAGAGAAGAAGAATCAATCACACATGAAACACAGAAGAATACTCTAGGGAAAGCCTCAGCTAAAAACCCCGCTATCTGTATTATCATACAAGTGGAAATATCTCAGGATTACACAAAGCTTTAGCTTCATAAGCTATCCAGCTCTTAGTACAATCCCTCACTGCTACTGATAGACAGAATAAGCAACACATATGCCTTCCTTCAATCCTCCAAGCCTCCTATTTCTTTGCGCAGTTTCTCCTGGGTCCTCTTGCTGCAACCTGTGTGATTCTCACCTCACACACAACACTGACCTCTGAAATAACTGCGCAATCCTAAAGGAGATCATTCCTTCTACATGGATGAGTTTCCTATATAGGAAAATTCCTCCAACTGATAGTACATTGTCCCTTCCTTTAATCTCAACTAGGTCTTTCTCTGAACTGACATGCATGAGTTATTTATGAGAGAATATTTAGTTATCTGGAGAACACTAGTTGCATGCATGCATGCATTAACTGACTGAACTCACAATTAGTTCCTCCAACTGTTTGGAACTAATTTAACTGGACTTAACTCAGTTAATTGAGCTAACTAATTACAACTCATCCTTATCTCCTTAATTAAGGGATAACTTCCTCAATCAAAGGGATAACTGTTGCATGTCTTCACAAAGACTTCATGTTTGATTTTCTCCAACTAATTAACTCAAGATGAATTAATTAATTATTTTTCAAACAGCTAGTGAGACTAAATTCGAATTTTAATTCAGGAACTAATTAAAATTGGAATATATCCTGAAATGCTATTTATAGCAATGTTATTTTTAGCATTTCTATTTTATCATTCCTTGTTGTTATTTTCAACAAAGTTGAAGTATATCCTAAAATGCTATTTATAGCAATGTTATTTTTATCATTTCTTGTTGCTATTTTCAACCCTTCCTCTCAACAAGAAAGGAATCATGGAAAATTTTAGGGGCGAATGTTCGCCCTTAGGGGGAATTAAGGGGTTTTAAATTTTTAGTGGGCTAATATTTTGTATCATAGTACATTTTTACAAATTGCCTCAAATATCCCACCTTATTTTAAGGGAGAGGGTAAAAAAAGTAAATTTAGCCCTTGAGATTAGGAGTTACAACCTTCCATTCGCCCTAATTTTCAAGAATAGGTTTTATTTAAGTGAATCATGTGGGCCAAATACCATATTTATAAAAGAGGTATGGTAAATTAATGAAAATATAAATAAATGAGAGGTATGGTAAACAAATAAAACATTTTTTATGTTTACTCCATAAGTCACTTTATATACATGCAAGGGTGTAAACAAATAAAAATATAAATAAAGTGGAGGTATGGTAAATAAATAAAACCTCTTTTTATACTTACTCAAAAGGTATGGTAAATAAATAAAAATATAAATAAACTAGACGTATGGTAAATAAATAAAACCTATTTTTATATTTAGTCCATAACCGTCTTTCTATTTATGAAGGTTCAAAAAAGAGGTTTTATTTAAGTGAATCATATGGGCCAAATACCATAATTGTAAAAGAGGTATGGTAAATTAATAAAAATATAAATAAATGAGAGATATGGTAAACAAATAAAACATTTTTTATATTTACTCCATAAGTCACCTTATATTTAAGGACACTCAAAAAATGCGTTATATTTAGGTGAAACCTATGGGAAAAATACTATGGGAAAAATGCCATGGACTAGATTATTATTAATACCATGCAAAAAAACATTATTAACGAATAGTGACGGTTCCCTCTCCCACCAAGTGTTTCAAAAGAAGACACATACGAAACAGTTTCTTCATGCTTGTTCCCACCATTTCCCGGCTCAAAAATTGGGTGTCCTCAACACCCTTGCCACTCGTGCCTTAAGAATCTCTGATGAAAAGAGCTTCGAAAAAGAAAAATCCCATCTCCTTAATGTCTTTGTTGAAAATGGTTATAGTAGATAGTTGGGTCAGAAAGCTTTCGTCAAAGCTGCCAAGAATGCGTTAACTAAAAGAGAACCGAAAGAGCGGGTCCCAAGTGTCCATCTTCCGTTTGTGTAGGGGACCACTGATAAGATGCGAGGATTCTTAAGAAACATAATGCTCCCTCAACCTTTAAACCCCTTAACACCATTTGTAAGTCCCTCAGATCAGTGAAGGATCCTATCGACCCTAAGGATATCAAAGGGGTTTATATTATTCCTTGTTCCTGTGGGACCCCCTATATTGGTGAGACTGGACGCTCCATAAATCAAAGGATTAGTGAGCACGCAGCTGACCTTAAGCATAGGAGAACCGAGTCTTCCGCCTTAGCAGAGCATGCAGAGAAAACAAAACATCATGTTTGTATAGAGGAAGCCAGTGTGATTGCTAAAGTTTCACAGTTCCATCACTACAAATTTAGGGAAGCCCTTGAGATTGAAAAAAGGCCGAGCAATCTCAATAGGGAGGACGGCTGGAAGATCAGTAGTTGCTAGGTCCCAGCCCTCTCTTCCTAGTCATTTTCTTCTTTTCCTTCCCTCCCTCTTTGTATAGCCTATTCTAGTTTTGTTATAAGTTAAGTTTTTCCCCTTGTGATCCCGTAACCTTCTTCCTTGGTGGGATTGTCTTTATCGTATGAGTTTTTTAATAGCATTTAAATTATGCTTGTTATTTTAACTTAATTAATAAATGAAAAATAATTACTTTAATATTGAAATCATTCTATTTTATAATTAAATAAACAGATTAAAACAATTAATATACAATTAAATAAATTTATAACTTATAATATTAATGATTTATCCTTACTCTATATATATATCCTGACGATGAACCACACTAGTTGGTTCGAAATGCGTCGACAAATGAAATATCATGTGATTTACGCCGAAAAATCTCTCATAACTTGATATGGATCACAGAAGCCTCAATTCTATAATTATTAACCATAATATTAGTATTAATAAAAATAAAAATGGCACATGGTATTGACCCATGGTATTCACGTGGAATGTAGCTTATTTAAATGGGGGAATTAAACTAGCACAGATCCATCTTTACTCTGGATCTACTAAGCCCCAAGAGGTATCAAATATTGTGATATGCAAACTAGCATAGAGTGAAAAAATATTTGATCCCTCTCGGGGCTTGGTGGATCAAGAGTAAAAATTGATGCTGTAATTTAATGTATGTTAAACATTTTAACTTGGTTAAAATAAAAAAATAAAATAAAAATCAATTATTAATTTTATTAATTTTTATAAATTACTATAATTATTAACCATAATATTAGTATTAATAAAAATAAAAATGGCACATGGTATTGACCCATGGTATTCACCTGGAATGTAGCTTATTTAAATGGGAGAATTAAACTAGCACAGATCCATCTTTACTCTGGATCTACTAAGCCCCAAGAGGTATCAAATATTGTGATATGCAAACTAGCATAGAGTGAAAAAATATTTGATCCCTCTCGAGGCTTGGTGGATCAAGAGTAAAAATGGATGCTGTAATTTAATGTATGTTAAACATTTTAACTTGGTTAAAATAAAAATCAATTATTAATTTTATTAATTTTTATAAATTACTAATAGTAATTTTTAAGCTCCAGGTTTATGATAACCCATGGTATTGACCCATGGTAATACCATGGTATTCATGTGAGCATAGACTATTTAAAGGGGAAATTCTATCATCTTAGATCCATCTTAATTCTGGGTCTACCAAGTGGATAAATAGATTTCATCCCCCCAAGAGTGGTAGATGTGGAGTTAAGATGGATATCGGTTGGTTTTTATGATAATGAAGAAATTAAATAGACTTAGGAAATTATATTGTAAAAACATCTTAAGGTGAATGGTTAAAGCTACATTTAGTCACTTCACAAAATTTAGTAAAAAATACCAATATCTCCATTAATATTGGTTTTTAACTTTTTCTGATTTAACAAAAAAATTCAAAACAATGAAACCTTATCACTCTTTCCGCATCACCCTCGTAGAAGATTTCTCACCATTTTTCAAACATTCTCAATATGATATCTTCATGAAAAAGTTTAGGTACTGATGTTGGATTAGTTGTTTGAAAAATAAGTTGGTTTGTACAACCTTTCATCTTCTGTGCTATTCTTAGTTTGTCCTAATGATCTGTAGGGGTTGGAGCCACTGCACCATATTTTCCTAAAAGGTGGAGATTGTTCACCAAAAAGGAAATTAATCTACATGTTACAACGCTGTTAAAAAATGTGAGACCTATGAGGGTAGTGAATTATGCTAATAAGCAATTTAAATTGGGAGAGACGTAATTAAATTTTATTATTTAATTGAAGATTTCCAATTAAAATAATAATAAATCTACATTTATATATTCATATATTGATTGGAAGGATTCTCACAATGGTCACTTCTTTCAATTAGATCCCCTTCAAGCCTTTGGGATACCTAATACTTTCTTATATAATATAGTTGGGGCTTGCTACTTATTGGCGTGTTGGGGTAAACAAACTTCATGTGTTTTTTTTTATCTCGCAGTTGGAGTCTATGGAATAAGAAAGAAATTTGATAACTTGAAAGAAGTGGTAGCTTGACAAAATTTGTAGAGAAAAGATTAATCTCTCCTACCTTGACAGAACTTGTTGTCAATATCAACACCTACAAGAACTTTGTTGTGGAATATTATCAAAACTAATAGAAGGATATGAAAGAGTGTATTGTAAGAACCTTGAAAAACATGACCACTGAAACTTGGAACATTATTTGTAGGAAGAGAAAATTATGTTTCTTTTTCCAAACATGTATGTTAGTATATTACAGTTTAATGAATATGTTTTATTATTATCATATATGGTTTCATACTTTAACAAAACATCCGCCAAGACTTCACAATGTTTTATTATTCAGTAAAAGATTTGCTAAGATCTTTTAAGATTTTATAATTTAGTGAAAGATTCTCCATCACTGTACAAGATAATATAATCTGGTAAGAGATTCGCCAAAAAAATTATATATACATATTATATTGTTGATAAAATCGCCTCCCATTTTTCCTATGTATCATGGGGATTAGCCCATTATTATACATATAAATTTAGGGTGGTTCTTAAAATTTTCCCTGAAAGGAATTCAACTCGATCCTGAACCTTTGGAATGTTCTACATGCAACACTTCTCTCAAGTGTTGTTTTTTTTTGCTAAATAAGATTAATCTATTAAAAAGGGAGAAAAACTATTTACAGAGAGGTTGCTGACTGTTCCAAGAAACAGTCTATCTCAGCTAGCCGATAAACAAGTTCTGGGACTACCCCAACAGAGGGGAAACTAGTCCGATTGGTTAAGTTTTACAAAAAGATGCCCTTTTAACATTGTAACAGTGATCTGAGCAGAACCAAAAAGAAACAGTTCCAAAAATACGTAACTACCTCCAGAGAAAGACAATGAGATTAAAAGAAATGCCACTTGACGTTGGTGAGCTGATGAAGCAGCTCCTCCGTGACCGGTTCCTCAATAATCGGGCAGCCCCATTCATTACCCGTGTCTGGCTGGGGGCATGCATGATCACCTTTGTTTGTTGCCGTCTGTGCGTCCTCCTTGCCCATCTGGTTCTGATTAGCTTCCGGAATTTCCAGATTTTGCTGAGCGCCCTTAAGCGAAGTGTCCGCTACCTCCTTGCCTTTTCGGCTGGGCTGAGCTCTCGGTGCCTCTGCAATGTCTCTGCTGAAGGAGTTCCAATCCCCACGCTGGCTGGTATCCCCTTTGAGGAAGTCGCTTCTAAGGGAGGGCAATAGGGTAGCAGGGGCGGCTTCCTCCAAGAAGGTAATGGCAAGGGTGGCAGTGATGATGGGCTGGGGGAGAGTGGTGCGAAATTGGAAGAAGGTGGTGTGAGGGGACGGGTGCTGAGGCAGAGGGAAAGGAGCAGAGGGATAGCAAGCATGAACCTGAGCACGACTGCGACCACGACCACGTCCCCGACCGCTTCTGGTATTGGGATAACTGGAAGTGTCTGCAGTGGAGGAAAGGGAGCTTGAGGAGCTTCCCCGCCTTGCCTGTGGACGAGAACTTCCCCCTCTCGAGCCACCTCTATGACTGATAAGTCGCTGCCGCACCATATTGCCAGAAATAATAGTGAGGGAGAAGCCAGGATATAAGACAGAGCCCGAAAGCCAACAGATAGCAGGCTGAAGCTGAGGCGGAATGACAAAGTAGGGCTCCGCAGACACCCAAATTCCAACCTTCCCAGGAATGAAATGCGCTGAGCCATGCCAAGTTAGCCAAATATGATGCAAGTCGACCGTTATTAATTCCTCTCATCGGCAATCCCCCGCCATAACAGCGGTAATTAAGGGAGTCGAGCCACAAACAGGCTTGAAGCATGTGGAATTACTGCTCAGAGCCATCTGAACCCTCCGTCCAAGCGGACTGCCGGCAATCTGAATCCTCCACCCGAGTGAATCGCCCAGCTGCTGACTTAACCAGTTTTTGTTGTCCTCCATGTGGTACCAGGCACACAGGTGGCAGCCTGTTCCTTCTCACGCCCATCCCATCTCATTAATTCGCATTCCTAACACCCGCATCCGGGGTTCTCTCAAGTGTTGTTGCTCCAGCAACTCAGAAACAAAAATATCCAACCTGAATCAGAATGATGCCTCTGTCATCAAAGTCTCTGACTGCTATTACCTCTGTCGACTGAAAACTCTGCACCTTTGTGCTCTTCAATATCTGAATACTCTAGCCTCTGTCACTTTAATCTATGACTGCACCAATCACACTGATTCCTACTGCTGCATTCGTGCTACTGCTGGTCCTATCTCCCAGCATGCATCCGCACTGCACCTCCTCTCATCATGTTGCATCGTGCTTCCCAATGTTGCACTATAACTCAGTTATTGAGAAGTAAGTAACTGATCTCCCAACTGACCTCCCTGTTGGGCTAGAAACATCCTCTGATGTTGAAGCTCCCTCTACCACTCCATCTGCATCTGTCTCTACCCACTCAACCAGTCCTGCTACTCCTCGTCAGGGCTCCCGTAGCAAGGTCTAATCAAAGAGGCTGGGTACCTCAAGGATCCTACCCCTATTTCAGCCCTCTTGGGACTATCACTTCACATCGCCCCACCTCCCACCTGGAGGTATGGCTGCATGTGATCCCTCTGCCCACTTGGCTCGAAATTTCCCCCTACTGGAGGTCTTTGCATGATTGGATGCCTCCACTCGGTCTCCTCTCGGCTTCTCCAGTTTTAGCTGCTCCACAACCTCCTGAAGTTGCCTCACCAATTGTGGCTCCTCCACAATTCTGGCACTGCATGTTGAGAGGTAATGTACTCTCCCTCTCAACCACCAAGTCTCCAACAATTTTCTTTCTCCTCAAGGCTTTGTGTGCATCTTGAACCTCAAGAGCATACAAGTTCTAGACTTGTGAACTAATTTGCTTCACCTGTCTCGTGGTGATGTGTCTAAGGAAAACCTTTCCCTTACTAAAGACTACATCATAGCATTTGTCCTCCAGCATTGCAATCGATACCAAGTTCTTCTTCAGTCCTGGCACATACTTCACATTTGTCAAGGTAATGCGAGCTCCATGCTCCCTCTAAAAAGAAACCGTGCCCACTCCTGAAACACTATAATTTTCATCATTACCTATCTCTATGCGCATCTAGAGGTCCTTCTCCTCCAAGGTACTGAATAAACTCTTATTGTTGTTCATGTGGAATGAGGCTCCACTGTCAAGAAACCAACCACAACCCATCATCGATGAAACCATGCATGCGATGATGGTAAAATCCAATTCGAACTGAGAGGCTAGGGCCTCACCTTCAGATCCTTCTGAGGATCCCTTCTTGGATTTCTTCAATGGACAATTTGTTGCATAATGGCCCACCTCATGACAATTAAAGCATCACACTTTAGATTTGTCGATCTTCTTCCCACCATGGGAAGAAATCGATTTGGAATGAGAATCCTTCTCTTTCCCTTTCCTTCCCTTACTGGCTAAGGCTAGATTTTCTTCATCCTCCTTGGATGAAGAACCATCTCTAGTGCTTCTCCTGATCTCCTCCTGCATCAGATTCGACCACAGTCGTTCCCAATTTGGAAATTTCTCTCTTCCATTCACTAAGTCCTGGTAGCTATGCTAACTCTTAAGAAGACCGAGGAGAGCAAGACTCACCATATCATCATCAGCTGTCGTGATTCCTACACTTCCAAGCTCATCTCTGCAGGTGGTGAGCTTGTTCAGATATGTAGAGATCGTGTCGCCCATTTCCCACTTGATTTTCCGAAGCTTGTCCTTCAACGCCAGCTTCCTCTAGTCACTATTGTTATGATATAGATCCTTCAATGTCTTCCACATTGAAAATCGTGTCTCCTTCCCATGGAGACTCGAGACAATATGGTCTTGAACTCCCTCTAGAAGAATCCTCCTCGCTCTCGCCACACATTTCTTCCATTCCGCCAATTCTTGGGCATTAGCTGCTACTAGCTTGGGGACTTCTTGATCAATGAAGTCCTTCAAATTGTTGTCCTCTAATACTGCTTCCATGCGATCCTTCCAGGCTATGTAATTCAAGTTTCCATCCAGGGCATACTTGAGTCTCAAGCCATTGAACGCCATTGGTGAACTTTGAGATGTGATAAGAAATCAATTATGTACCTACAATCAAGAACTTCAAACTTCGAACTTCTCCCTTCTTTGTATACTGTTCTCCACTTTGATCAATTTTTCTCTGATAAACTAGGCTCCAATACCATGTACAAATTTCTCTATGGATCAGCTAGCTCTAATACCATGTAGAAATTCTCACTGTAGATCACCTGATAATGCAATGTAAATAAAGCAAAATACTTGATCTACTTCTACTATCAAACTTGTAGAAGCTTAATCGATTTGAGCAAGATCAAGCAGAACACATATAACAGAGAAGAAGAATCAATCACACATGAAACACAGAAGAATACTCTAGGGAAAGCCTCAACTAAAAACCCTGCTATCTATATTATCATACAAGTGGAAACATCTCAGAATTACACAAAGCTTTAGCTTCAAAAGCTATCCATCTCTCAGTACAATCCCTCACTGCTGCTCATAGACAGAATAGACAACACGTATGCCTTCCTTCAGTCCTCCAAGCCTCCTATTTCCTTGCGCAGTTTCTCCTGGGTCCTCCTGCTGCAACCTGTGTGATTCTCACCTCACACACAAAACTGACCTCTAAAATAGCTGCACAATCCTGAAGGAGATCATTCCTTCTGCATGGATGAGTTTCCTATATAGGAAAATTCCTCCAACTGATAATACATTGTCCCTTCCTTTAATCTCAACTAGGTCTTTCTCTGAACTGACATGCATGAGTTATTTATGAGAGAATATTCAGTTATCTAGAGAACACTAGTTGCATGCATGCATGCATTAACTGACTGAACTCACAATTAGTTCCTCCAACTGTTTGGAACTAATTTAACTGGACTTAACTTAGTTAATTGTGCTAACTAATTACGACTCATCCTTATTTCCTTAATTAAGGGATAACTTCCTCAATCAAAGGGATCACTGTTGCATGTCTTCACAAAGACTTCATGTTTGATTTTCTCCAACTAATTAACTCAAGATGAATTAATTAATTATTTTTCAAACAGTTGGTGAGAATAAATTCGAATTTTCATTCTCAATTTTAATTCAGGGACTAATTAAAATTGTAATATATCCTGAAATGTTATTTATAACAATGTTATTTTAGCATTTCCTTTTTATCATTCCTTGTTGTTATTTTCAACAGAGTTGGAGTATAACCTGAAATTCTATTTTTATCATTTCTTGTTTCTATTTTCAACAGAGTCCTCGAAGGTGGGCTGTGAGCTATGATTTGTTGACAACTGTGGTGTTGCAGCAGTCTGTGGGCACGCAGAGTCCATAGTCGACCTGCATTGAAATTGCACCAAGGTCAGCATGGCCTGAGACCACCGTGGAGATTTGCAGTAGATCAGCATAAATCCTTAGCGACTGAAGGGTGTCTCTTGTGTTTCCACAGTGCAACGATCATTGTAAGCCGAGGGTGAGATCTCAATTCAATTGCGCAACAGTGAGACAAGGCAAGACCCTGTGACAGGTAGAACCGTAGAAGTGTTTCCACCAGTGCATTCAACCATTTAGCAGAAGCAATAGGAGCATCATCGGATTGTGTGTAATGTCTGGAGAAAGGCAAGTAGAGTTCGGTCATGCAGAACTATAAGATCAAGGCCAGAGGGATGGTCAACCAAGCAAGTTCCTTTTTTTGTTTAAAATGACGAATCTGTCGCCTCGGGCGTTGTATTTGTGCAAGGGTTGCATTATGTTATAGTTTTTCTAGTGGCGTTATTCAACAACTACGTTTGGACATGGTACCTAGAAAAATCTGAAGTCGGAATTGTTGTCAGCGGAGCTGAGACGGTTTCTTCATAGGAGGCATGAGCTTCCCTTCCTTTGGATCCAAGATTCGACGCCCAAGGATTAATGTTGCGACCTTGCCTCTTTAGCTAAGAAGACAGTTGTGTGGAAGCTACCAACATTTGTTGAGAGCTCATGGTTGCTTATGGTGCTCCAATCACAAAATAGAGGCAACATTTGATTCTATGGATCTATGTGTTGGCCTCACATTTGAGAGTGATGGTTTTGTTTCGGGGGCCTTTGCGTGTTTATTGTAGATACCCAATGACCAAAGATCTCGATCCATCCGACAGTTATTGGGTGTCTGTAATAGGTCGTTATTCATTATCTACGCATTGAACTGGCTATTGCATTTCGTTGTGGCCAGCGAAGCTTCCAAGAATCAGAATTACCAAAACTGCGAGGGAAATATCGTTATAGACTCAGTCTGTTGTGCTCCAATCAATCTTGTTTTCTAAAGTCATCGTCGGGCAAATATAGAGAAATTTGATATTTTTTCAACCTGAAAGTTTATTTTTTATGTCTTTGATAAAATTATTGTGCCTTATTGAGCCTAGCTAACTCAATTTAGGTAAAGTTATTTTGTTAGAATTCGCGACTCTAATAAATGACGATAGGTTAAGCATGGAGATCCAAGATTTAATTGAAAAAGAAAAAGATGCCCAAGACGTGAAACGAGTAGAAACAATGATTAAACGATGATGGACATCGAAGTGAAATTGTGAGTTTATTTGTGTTTGTGGAATAGACTCTATGATGTTGTAATGTGAATCACAGCTGTAATGTAAGCAAATCTAGGATGTTTTGTAGTGGTTTTTGTATTAATGTTTGTACCTGGTAACTCTAGAAGTTGGAGTTGTGTTGTAAGCCTTGTAAGGCATGTTTACCTCCATACAGTGCATGGTAATCTAAAAACTGCTTTGTATTTGCAGTGTCGGTTTGTGGTAAGCCATAAACCACATGTAAGAGTGAAGTGGGACAGAGATTCCTATTGGCATGGTTTAGGGTTAGCCGAGAAAACCCTTGGCCTGGTCGATTCGGGTCTTTGGTGAGCCTTAGTGGATCGAGTGCCCTAGTGGTAGGTTTGTAGCCCAGAGTGGCTGGAGTGCCCTAGTGGCAGGTTTTTGGCCCAGCGTGGCTAGAGTGCCCTAGTGGGAGGTTTGTAGCCAGAGTGGCTGGAGTGCCCTAGTGGCAAGGTTGTGGCCGAGAGTGGCTAGAGTGCCTTCGTGGCTGATATGAGCCTTCGTAGCTATGTTGAGCCGTGGTGGCTGAGAGCCCTTGGTGGCATGGTTGAGGGTGATCCGATAAAACCCAGAGCATGGTTATGGGTAATACAATAAAACCCATGATGGTATTGGAGGGGGATTTACAGGTACAAGTACATTTATGTAGTTATAATGGTTGACAGAACCATGTATGCGAAGGATATCCTACAAGACTGGCGATTGCAGCAGTTGGCACCCATGCATTCCGGTGGATGGTTGCTCCTTTATATGGACATCAACATATTCTTTTATGTTTGACCACAACTAGACTTTGCAGATTGATATCGAGACAAGTACTCATTAAGGGGGTGTGTTGGAATATTAATTCCTACTTGTCTTAGTTATAACTTTCTATTTAAAGAGTCCGTTCCTATTCTATGGGAGTGGTTTCCCTAATTTTGTGTGTGGTTGAGATATTCTCTCAACCAACAGATTGTATGTCCAAGATAGTTTTCCTATCTTGAGAAAATACTCTTGTATATATATAATTGCATATCTGATTAATGTGATACATATTCCTTTATGGAATTTTAACATAATTCGTCAAAGTTGCTAGGGGATTATTGCACCTGACCTAGGCTACACTAACTCTGAGCTGACTGGATTTTTTAGCTTGTCTCCTCTCCTAACATAGGGCACAACCACCAGGGGCATCTAATTCCTCAAAGTCGCTAGGGGATTATTGCACCTAACCTAGGCTACACTAGCTATGAGCTAACTGGATTTTTTAGCATTTCTTCTCTTCTAACATAGGGCACAACCACCGGGACCATCTAATTCGTCAAAGTCGCTAGAGGATTATTGCACCTAACCTAGGCTACACTAGCCTTGAGCTGACTGGATTTTTTAGCATGTCTCCTTCCCTAATATAGGGCACAACCACCGGAGATTATTGCACCTAACCTAAGCTACACTAGCCCTGAGCTGACTGGATTTTTTAGCATATCTCCTCCTTTAACATAAGGCACAGCCACCCTATAAAATTTGATCTTAGGTGGCCTTCCTAATAAAAACCTTCCTCAACCAATTATGCTAATAAAATTTGACAATTATATTTTGATTTTAAATAAAATTATATTGTTTTATAATTTAAATTATATTTATAATTATTAATGTTATGCGGGGTTAACGGTGATGATGATAGATATATTTATTCAGGATACCCCCACTCAGAAGCCACCGACAAATCCTTCCCATCGAATGAATAGCGGCCACACTTCTCTTACTCATTAAACTTGACATCCTATCCATGACAATTCACAATTATGAGAAATTTAATATTCAAAGGCTATAAATTTAAGGCATCCGAAACATGTATACGGCCCTCAAATATTTTATGACTTTTGAGTGAAGTGAGGGCATACTACTATTGACATGAATTGATTAAGATGGGTGGCACTGCGTGTCATTAACAATGGGCATGTTTTTTTACACGCACACATTGCAAGAGGTTCAAAACTATGATCTTTCATTATTCAGTGTTTAAGGTTTAACACAATTTGAGGTTTGAGGTCCATGCTTTGGTGGTGTTCTTTTACATACACATTTTGAGAGGTTCACAAATATCATCTTCTATCATTGTGTTTAAGGTCTAACCCAATTTGAGGTTCAAAATCATCATCTTGATTCGTTTGGTGTTTATGATTTAATGTTTACGAGAATAGGTTATAATTTGTATTTTTTTTTAATATTTTATTTAAAAACTAAAATCTTAAATGTTTGGAATATTTTAATTAAATAGATAAATAATCAAATTATATATATATATATAAAATTGGAAGTGAATTAATAAATAGATAAATTTGTTTTTTATTTTTATTAATTATTTATAATTAGAAGTGAATATATATAGTACATTTTAAAGAATTTAAGGTTTGATAAAGTGAAAATTAAATTTTGGTTTCTAAATTATTTATACTCTAAAAAAGGACCCAAAAAGTTTGAAAATGTAAGTAGTCATGATCCTCTAAAGTTTATAGTTGCTCAAAAATGAAAAAAAATAAAAAATAAAAAAATAGTAGCAAAGAATAATATAAACAGAGCAATAAAAGTAAAACTAACCATATATCTCACATTGTCAATATAAAAGCAAGACAACAACTTAAAGAACTTGTTAAGAAGGCCAAGGGATAGAGTTGGATATATTAGAAGCATCTGAGTCCTCCATGAAGCAGGGTTGTTCATTCATCAAATCCTTGATGATGATTGGATTAGTATTAGTGCCATCTAAAGTAGTAGAACCCATGAACTTGACCTCTTCCTCTTTTCCAGCGCCAATGCCAAAAAATTTGAAATTGAGACCAAAAACAACCTCGCAAAGAATAGTAAATCTAATGTCAAGCCTCCTAAGATGATCAACAAACTTGGAGACATAATAAAGATCAAACAACCTCTTCCTTTCCAAAATGAGAACAAGAAGCATTTTAGCTAACCCATAGAACCCCATGGCATAGAACACCTTTGTGTCCATAGACCTAGAAAGACTTGTATCCTCCACCAAATCCTAAATTCAGCCACAATATAACTGGTTGAGGTATGATGGTGTTTGATATAACTAATCAACTCACCAATGCAAACTTGAGTATCATGGGAGGCGGATTGTAAGTACCTTTGTATGGCTCTGAGCGCAACCCTCTCAACCCCCCAACCCTGATAACATTGAGATGCACCTTAATACGAGAGCCTATTCCCTTTCAAACTATGGAAAACACCCATTTTACTCAACTTGAGGATGCCAAGGCTGGTCATAATAGATAAGCTGCATACACAAAACAAATGATTCCCAATAGAAGTGATAGAGGTCTTAAAACTACATCAAGAGTGATAGATGGAAGGGGCAGCATTGAGACTTCGCAAAATCCAAACCAAAGAACCATAACCATTGTGTATGAAGAAAAATAAGGAGTGTATAAACCCCACAATAAATGTATCCCAGCTAGACTGCAAACATAAAATGATCGTGTCCCATAACCTATTGGCTAACTAAACCAGGAAACTAATTGACTAGATATCTCAAGACAAAAACTAAATCCAAGCCAACCAAAACTAGAGGGGTACCTAAATTCGAAATGAGACAAGGGAATGGTACATAAGAGCCCAAACTCCCTCTTCAAACCATAATGGTTGTTGTACTTGTCATTTCACTTCCAAAAGACATGACTAAGGAAGAAGTGGACTAAGAAGCTATCACTATGCCATTTCTTCACCATCACCTCACAAAACCCTCATAACTCTCACACTAGTTCTCATGATCACAAAGGACAACTGTGGGTGTCACGAGTCACCTAAAATTAAATGTAACCATAAAAAAATTGTGTTTGTAATATCCCTAATACTTAACCCAATTGATATTGTAGTTGTACTTAATTATGTTATTGATCCCTATACGGGCATGGAAATGTAAATGGGCAAAAGATCCATAATAATTATAAGTATAATTTAAATACCAATTGATGAAGCATTGAAGCCTTGATATGATACAAACCCTTTTTATTTGGTGGAGTCCTTGGATATTTCAAGTTCATATGACCTCGCCATAGTCGTGGTCACCTAGCTGACACAAGGGCCATGACCCAGTGGTACTAGAGTAGAGTCTTTATGAGAATATTGGGCTATCAAAGATTTTGGAAATGCACATTCTATGGGAGTTAGTGATATGGAACGACTCCAATATCACAATTGATCATTGGATGGGGACTCATGTGGGAGTGATGCATGTCCCAAGGGATCCCACATGGCCCAAGGGTTTCCAAATGGTTGTACGAATGATGATGTGTCCCTTTAAGGGGTGAGTTCTTCAAATATGCATAAATTTGTGCCAAAAGCTCAAAATGAGATGAAATTTATATCTTTGGAAAGTTCTCGATGAGTAAAATATGATGGTGGTATCAAAATTGTGATTTGTGTTGACAAAAAAAAGAGGATT
This sequence comes from Pinus tabuliformis, assembly GCA_031772625.1. Lineage (NCBI taxonomy): Eukaryota > Viridiplantae > Streptophyta > Pinopsida > Pinales > Pinaceae > Pinus > Pinus tabuliformis. Next base: position 72,318,257 of record CM062815.1, on the reverse strand, counting down.
TTTGGATAACCTCACCTTCATAATGTACCTTAAAGGTTGACTCTATATTATGCCCCACTACCCTAATAATGTATTAGAGGATTACATGTTTTACAATGTCTAAAACAACCTCTTGAAACCTCCCTCACACCCCATACAAAGGTTAATTTGAATAAATTGTATTATTAAAAATATATAATTTTTTATTAATAATAATTATAACAAAATAATTAATATTGTTAAATTGATAAAAATATTTGATTAATAATAATACTAGAATTATTACTAGTAATCAAAATATAATTTTTATTTTGGATATAATGTTAAAATAACATAATATTTATGATGCAAAATTTAATTTAATTTAATTTAATTTAATGCCACACATATTTGACATAAAACAATGTAATTGTTAATTTAATTGTTACACCTAAATTGTGTAAATTTGATGAGAACACAACAAAGATATGAGACTAAATTGTCTCAAAGTTATGAAACACAATACCAATGTGACACTAAAAATATGTAAAAGCTTCATATTTTGATGATATTATAAAGCTCTACAATGCATATGACAGCCAAGTGAATAAAATTCATGGAAAAAGCATGTATTCAATGCAAAATTGACGTTGAAGAAAACTCTAAAAGTTGATATGCGGGGGAAATTGATTTGTACTACGTGGCAAAATGGATCTTCATGATGCCCATTCCGTCATTGACATGTCACTAAAAAAGACATCAAAAAATGAGATGTGTAAAGAACAATGCCCCCAATGCATCATGTTTAACATCATCCAAACCTTAAAAAATTCTCGAAACCTAAATTGCAAAAACACGGTAGAGCAACATCTTCAAGTAGCGATCATATTAACACATTTTCTAACCATTACTTTTTTATATAAGGTATAAGATTTCAATGACCTTTTACATCCTTTAATAACCCAAAAAGAAACACTTCTCTATTTTAAGTTGTAGGGATATTTTTATCATGAGAAATGTGTCTATAGAAATCATAAATGAAGGTTAATCAATGCTATAACTTAGAAAAGTAAGTAGAAGAATGAGGAGAACATAAATCATTATGCATAAGTTGTAAGGGAGTCCATGACTGTCAAGAAACCTATTTTAAATATCTTTGATCATGATTTCTAAAAGGATGCATAAGAAAAGCATTATCATTATATGAAATGAAAGGAAGATTAGTGAGGAATATTATGCTTACATGGTTGTAATAGCAAGTGATAATTTAAATGGCCAAAGGCTACTCATATTGTCATTATGAGAAATAAAAAGTAAAGGAAGATATAATGATCCAAGATGGTTAAACTTGTACAACTTGGCAATATCATAAATGTTTCCTATTACTACAACATGTTTAGTATCTTTTGATTATTTAATTACAACTTAGTGAGAAAATAAATTTGGAGTTTACGCCAAATCAAGTGACGCCTTATCAGCCTCAGATAACATGGCAATACATTGGCATCCACCCTCAATCTACCCTACCTGGCTTGGACAAATGGCGGGTAAAGGTAATAGGAAAATCATGCATCCCAAAAAAAATTGGTTCATGGCAACTGGTGTAGAGCTTCACTCAACCACGGTGGCAGTTTTTATTCTATCTACAAGATTATTCAATGTGTAGTGTAAACTTGTGCTTGTCCCTATGAAGCAAAAATGAGTAAATTTTCTAGATAGTTTGAAATCTCATGCTCCTTTGGAATTGGATTTTCTGGTCACTTGGAATAGGGTAAGATATTTTCTCTATTTAATTCACTTTTTCAATTTTTATCATTGTTTGGTTTTTCTTTGGTGTGAAATTTGAGTGTATTCCCTTGTCCTTTGGGCTCCATCCTTTCTCAATTCCTTGCTAGTCTGGGATATCCATCAAGTTTTGTTATGTCCCCCTCCTCTGGCTTATCATAGCCATCACAAGAAGATAACCATCACAAGAAGATTTTTCCTTTGTTGTTTATCTTGCTTCATTTCAAATTTTTGTTTGAAAATTCCACCCCTCCATTACTTTATCCATCCTCTTTGTCATTCAAGTAACCTCATTAGTTCACCCTTCTCTTCCCCTATAGTAGTATAACACCCCTCTAACACTATCATTGCCTCTCAAATTAGTCACCTCTTGCCAACCTATTCTCCTAATTTTTGTTTATTTACCTCCCTCTTTTACTTACATCACCTCCTCATCCCAACAATTTAATCATTGATACATCATCAAGAATGCAAGACAACAAAGTAGATCCAGGACTAGTCGCAGATGCCTCATTTGCAGTAGGGATAAGATTAATGTGGAGAAATTTGTTGCCATATATTGGGAGAAAACACCTCAAGCTCCTAAAAATAAAATTAACTTGGCAGAGGAAGAAGAGTTGAATGATGTTTTTTATGTAATAACCCTTATAAAAGAAATTCTAGAATATAATTTCTTTTAATTCAAATTTGTGGCATGAAATTTTTATCTCTAAACTCCATAGAATCATACAAATTTCACAAATAGAAAATATCGGCAATAAAATATGCAAACCCATAAAACGTTTCAATTTCCAACACCAATTTATTGAAGGAGTACTCAGAGGAATTTTACATCATTGTTTTTGCAATGGAACCTAACAATTGAACTTTAGAAGGATGCTTTCCAAACATTGGATTAACACAACCCACCCACTATGGAATCGGACAAGAAAGGTGGCCCAGAAATGCAATTATTCATTATAGCTCAGAAGAAAGACTCAACCTCTGATCCAACCTCCTTAATCCAACAATTCGCTCACCAATTGTATTAGAAAGTCAACTCCAAATCGATATGGTAATGCAGCCCTTGAGAAAGATAAATTTTCCTTGGAGAAATTATGGAATTTTGCCTCTCAAATAGGAAATTCATCCCTAGCATTGAATAAACTTGAATTCTATTATTCTACTCTCAAAGGTTAGCAATTCATATTGGATAATTTTGGTCCCTTCGACTCTAATTTTATTGTTCATTTAGCACTACTCGATTTTCTCTAGAATGTGGCAATTTGACCGAACTATGGTATGGAATTAGACCTAGTGAAAACCCACAAACCTAGCCTTGTAAACACACAAATTTGACCTAGAAAAATGTGGAACTTGGCCTAAGTGATAACCCCAAGATTTCATCCCGGAAATATCCCGGAACGTGCACTTGATGGGAACCCCACGATTTTAACCTTGCAAGGTCACAAATCCAACCTACAAAATAAGGCAATTGAACCCATAATAATGTGGAATGCGATCTTAGTGGAAACCCCACAATTTCAACCTTGCAAGGACACAAATTCTGTTAGGCCCCTATACTACTAGTGTAACCCCTTATTGTTATTAGTACAACCCCCTTATTATATTTTTGTACCCATGTAGTCCCCATATTGTTACTATTGTGCCCCATAGAAGCCCACTACTGTTATTATTGTGCCCTTACATTATTATTGTTATGTCGGCTCTGATTATATTATGACTCCTTAGACTCCTATATATAGAAAGGAGGTCTTGTCATTTGTATCATCCAAGAATTGTTCATTTGTGTAATGTAAAGGAGGTTTCTCTCTTGAAGAGGCTTAATTATAAGGTGTTCATCTATCTTTTCTATCTTTTAGTGAGCCGGTTTCATAACATTTGGTATCAGAGCTTTGAATTCTAGGGTTTCGCTCCTCCAAGCAGGTCATCGTGGCATTTGCGCTATAACTTTTTTCTGTGATGTTTCAGACGCTAAAAAACAAACCCATTTGGGCTGAAATTGTTTTGAACCGCATGTCCAAATTTCAAAGCTTTTCGCGCTATATTTGCTGAGATATGATCTGAGGAAGTTGGCATTTTTGCAGACTCCCGAATTACATCTTAAACAGGTGACTTGGGCAAAATAGTCATAACTTTTGTTTTGAGCATCAGATTAAAATTTCATAAGAAGTTGCAAAATGAGGACGAACTGTAGTTTCTTATATACATTTTCAGATCCAAAGGTCGAAATAGTGACACATGGCACGTCGTACAAGTTCGCTCTATTGAACTAGTCTATAATCAAGTCAACATGGGAGATTTGGCATAACTCTTCCTTGGAGAATCCAATTTGGATCAAACTGGTGGCATTAGAAATAGGACACAGAGGGCTACTACAGATCGTAATTTAATAACTAGAAGAATCGAAATTACAGAGTTATAGTCGTTTCAAGATCAAGCTCCTAAATTCAAGAAAAGGCGATATGAGGAAGTTTGATGGCAAGGATCCGATAAATTGGATACTTTAGATGGAGCAATATTTTGATCTACATGGTGTCCCACTATTACAAAAGGTATGTATTGCATCTTCATACTTAGAAACGGATCAATTTTTATGGTATAAAGGGCTTTGTTCTCGTAAACAACTTGTTAAGTGGTCAATTTTCACGGAGGAAATGATAGCACATTATGAGGATACAAAGAGCAACACCTTCTTTAGAGCAACACCACAACAATTGGAAAGAGTAAAAGAGCTTTGTTACATCGTGGAAAGTAAAATTATGCAACAAGGAAGTCTACCCCTCACAACTATAATAATGGAAGTGTTGTTTCTCCTAGCCTTCCACAACCTACAAGGGTTACACCACAACAATTGGAAGAGAAAAGAGAAAATGTTACAATTGTGATAGAAAATGCACTAAAGGTCATAAGTGTGGTGAGAAGAAATTATTTTACATAGATTATGAAGAGGAGGAAGAAAAGTATCAAGAAATTCAAAAGAAGAGTATATACACCAGGAACCAACCCTAGAGAAAGAAGAAATGAATCGGATCATATCTTGTAAAGCATTGGCAAGAATTACCACTCCTCAAACTCTCAAGATAGGAGGACATATCAAGAAGAAAAAGGTTCAATAAGTGAAAGATCACATCGAGAAAGAAGAAATGAATCCAACCATATCTTGTAATGCATTGGCCGAAATTACCACTCCTCAAATTATCAAGATAGAAGGACATATCAAGAAGAAAAATGTTCAAGAAGTGAAAGATCACATCAAGCATTAAGAAAAGAATCTGACCATATCTTGTAAAGCATTGGAAGAAATTACCACTCCTCAAACTCTCAAGATAGAAGGACATATCAAGAAGAAAAAGGTTCAAGCAGTGAAAGATCACAGCGAGCATCAACAACAAGTTCTCCAACTTTTAAAGGATAATGCCACTTTGGTGCAAAATCGAATGAAAAAACAGGTAGATCAACATTGTAGTGAAAAATGTTTTGATGTAGGTGATTGGGTATTTTTACTGCTACATCTCAAGCAAGCTATTTATGAGAAGGAAATGTTGGAAATACCACATGCACTTAAGAAATGACGACCTTACCGAATGGGAAGACACTTCAAGGTAAAAATGGATCATGATAGTCTTAAATACTTCTTAGAACAAATATTATCTATAAAAGAACAGAAAAATGGGTCACAAATATATTGGGTTATGAGTTTGACATAATCTATAGAAAAGGGAAGCAAAATTTTGTTGCAGAAGCACTCTCAAGAAAGGATGAGGATGTGGAAGCATTGTTTTGTGCTATTTCTATTATCCAACCAGATTGGATAAATGAAGCAAGGGATGAATGGAAGAAGGATGAAGAAGTGTGGCCACTCATTCAAAAGTTGCAGAAGATCCCAGTTCAAACAATATTGGCAAAACTTGAAGAGGAAGGAAAAATCATATTTGAACCTGGAGCAGTCACAGAAACAAGAACCCGACAGCTACGAAGTCAATCAATTTCAGAGTATCTCATCAAGTGGAAGAACTTACCCATTGAAGATTCCACATGGGAGGACAAGAATATTCTACAGAAGCATCAAGAACTACTCAAGCGTTGATGACAACACTTTTTGAAGGAGAGGGGCATGTTAGGCCCCTATACTACTAGTGTAACCCCTTATTGTTATTAGTACAACCCCCTTATTATATTGTTGTACCCATGTAGTCCCCATATTGTTACTATTGTGCCCCATAGAAGCCCATGTTAGGACCTCATATTGTCTCTTTTTGACCATACATTTTGTTATAATGTCATCCTTTTTCAACGTATATTTAAAGTCCTTGTCATTATTTTAACCCAAGTATCCCTAAGGTACACAATATTTCTTCTCATCACTATACGTTTAATTATTTTACATATAATTACGCTATCTTCATTATTGACCATTGGATTGATAATTGCTGAACGGTTAAAGAACAATGTGCAGTTCACATTGCTAAAACTGCCTGGAGATTGCAGGAATACTTCCACAGTTACTGAAATAGCAAGAACAACGCGCAAATCTCGTGGCTGAATAGTTGTGATCTGCAGTTTAGATTTGACAGCAGCAAAAGAAGATCATCGAAGGAGTTGCTACACTGGATGCAACGATCATGATCTAAAGACAGTATTTTTGTAACAACATTTTGTTAAAGGGAAAACTGACTTCCCTATTTTTGTACAAAGGGTTAAAATAGGACTTACAATGTAATCTATTGTAATAGATGTCTCCTCTTTAAAAAAGGAGACATCTACACTAGAGGGGGATGAATAGACTGTAGAAGGAGGCTTAGTTGAAGGAACAGAACTGGAATCCGTTTTCTCTGTAACATGACCTATTGACAAATGAATAAAATTTTGTTCTGAACATTTCTTTCTAGTTCTTGTTTCCTGGGGAATCTTGTGAGAAGGACAGGGCCCACCTTCATCACAAGATTCACCCATTATATTTCTTTAGTGTGTTAAGTGTGTCTTTTATTCATGCTTTGTTAACAATACTGTTCACTGAACATCATTTTGCTGAAACTCTATTTTCCTTCCAATTGATTGCTGCAGTGTTTATTTTATCAACAGTTAATTCATGTGTGTTGGAATTAAGTTTACAGAGCAAGGTGGCAGCTTGATAATCAGGAACAGGTGCCGAAGATTCCCGCTCCGGGAATAGGGTCTTGTTCTCTGTTATAGCATAGCCAACACTCTCCTGTGCAGATTGATTCTTTAGATTACTTCTTTTAAGCATTCTTTGGTAGCTGTCTGCAATAGGTTGTTTTTGGATGTAACTCAGAGTGGAGCTTCAGTTTGCTTAAGGCAAAGTGTGACCAGTCTTTACTACAACTTTTGTTGCTTTTAGGATTGAGTACATATAGTACGCAATTGCCTTTGAAATAACAAGACTTCCCTGGGTTGACAATTTATGTAGCACTTTGTTTTTTAAATCAATAAGCAATTAAAGTGATCAACATTTTGGTGTCGTTGCTAGGGAGGGCAATCATAGATTTTAAAAGCACTGATGATCTTCTTTTAGATATGCAGGATGCATGAGAGGGCGCAAGAAAACTAATCCTACAGGTGGCAAGGGCAAAGGAAGAGGAGGAAGAAAAACTTTCATTGATGAGATTATTTCAAAAGCTGAGACTTCTTAGAGGCTAAGCTCTTGAAGGCCACATAATCAACATTCTTTCCAAACGGATTACGAAATAGAGGAAGTAGTGGGACCTAAAAGGGTTGAAGAAATAGTAGAACATACCGAGGAACCAGTAGAGGAAATTGAAGAACCAATAGAAGATATTGAAGTTGAGGAACCAGTTCAGGACATTGAGAGTCCAACAGAAAACACTGAAGACCGGGCAAGTGCAATAGGAAAACAACCAATGGATGGAAACAATGAAGGAATCTTTGGTGGAGGACGTAGAGGAGGCGAAGGAAGAGGCGAAAATTCTCTCTCCACCTTGGAATTCCCTATTGAGGAACTTCCCAGAGGAACAACTCCTATGAAGAATATCCCACTCTCAGCCCTACCTAACTTCCATGGTTTATCTGCTGAAGACCCTGATGAGTTTCTTTTCGAGTTCGATATATTGTGTAGAAGTTATGATTATGTTAATAATGCTAAAAATTTGAAGTTGTTTCTAGCAACATTAAAAGGAAATGCACTAAGATGGTTTATGAGCTTGGGAGGTCATGTGATCATAACATGGGATCAGATGAAGGAGAAGTTTCTGGCCAAATACCAAGACTATTGTCGGACGAGAGAAAAAAGGGAGGAATTATTCAAGATGGTTCAGAAGGAGGATGAAAATCTAGAGGACTTTGTGGAAAGACTCCAGTATAATCTGCAGAGATCCGAGCACCCTGATGTAAGTAAAGATATTCTCAAAACAATATTATTGAAAGGGGTAAGGGATGATTGTTTAGATATGTTAAATATGCTTGGTAAAGGGGATATATCTAAAGAATCGTATGATGAAATTGTTAACCTCTGCAAGAGATGTTCAAGAGGAGCTGCAAATAAATCAAAAAGCAAGGATAATACTTATTCAAGGGTCCATAAATCAACCAGGGGAGGAGTAACAAGAGCTGAAATAGGTAATCTACTTGAGGAATTCAAAACTAAAATGTTAAGTTCTTTTGCTTCACAGATTGATACCTTGCAGGTTAAGAAGAAACAAGCAGAGGCAGAAGCCGCTTTGGCCATCTTCTGTCCTAAATGCAGAGAAAAACATCCGTTAAGGGAATGTCCATTGGAAAAGGTACCAATTTGCACCATTTGTGAGAAGGACCATGAAACTCAACAATGCCCCTCTTTACCAGGGATAAAGGAAAATCGCAATTAGCGAGAATTGGTGGGTCTTATGGTTTGTGAACATGGTCGTGGGCGATGTGCAATTGCGATAAGCAGCAGACCAAATAGAACTATCAACTACAATATAACCTATATCACATCCGGGTGATATCACAATCGGTAGAGCCAGGGTAATTCATATAACAAAACTTGCATTGTGCAATATGCGATTACGATATCACAATCGCAACCTGATCTTGTCGGGGCTGATTTTGTAACCTCTCCCTGTTACGATGTGCAATTGTGACTATCGCATCGTACCTTGGCTTTGATCTGGGGTCGATTCTTTAATCGTTGACTCGCTTGCGATATGTTAATTAAGAAACAATGCATAGGTGGAGTGGTTATTCCTTTGGTTTGTTGTGTGGGAGGTCGTGGGGTCGAGCCCGGCCTCTGACCTATCTTGCCAATAACATTTTGATCGACCATTAGGAGGACACATGGTGGCCTCCGACTTAGCCACATGTCACCTCCTTATTGGTCCAAACCCAAAACACGCGGACCAATGAAATTCTAACACTTGTCACCTTCCAATTAGCCACTTGCAAGGAATATTTTGAGGATATTCCACAAGATATTCCAAAGAATATTATTTTTCTGACTGGGTTGTACGGATGCCTAGTCAACATCCTTGTCAGCTCCTATACCAAATTTACTTGTTTTGGAAAACGAACAGATCGCGTTTCTGGGAGCATATGGTGTTCGTTACGTGTGAAATGAGTTGCATCAAATTCAGGATGACGAGCACTATGCAGTCTTTCAAGTTCCACACCATTTTGACAACTTTTATTTTTGAGCATAATGTTGAGCACCTGATCATAGACAGAGATTTGACTCTATCAAGATTTACATCTGCACCAAGGGTTAACTCCTTCATAGTTGTCAAATCCCTAATGTGTTTAATGAAACACTTATTTTTTTTTATTTGCCAACTTCAAAGGATAAATAAATCCCATTTGATCCTGCTCCTGCATCCTGCCCTACAGCCTGTCCATACTGATGATATCTTCTACCATCTGTGAAATCCATAATATCTACTGACATCTCTCGAATGCAAGGAAATTTCAACAACCACTGCCTCACATTACACCATTCTCTCCTCTCACTGCCTTAACCCCCTTTTTTCATAGTTTCATCGCTTGTGTTGTGCATAGATTTCTCTCTTCTAGCTGTTATATTCCTATTGACAACTCTCAATACCTTCTTCTATGTCCTTCCGTTCATCCCTTGAAAACCCTAAGGCATAGAGCTCAGAAATGATAGAAAAACCATGAGAAAACCCTAGAACTTAGCTCTCAGACACCCTCAGCCAAATGGTTGAAGGCAAACACAATATCTCACTCTATTCGGTGAAGACGAAGCGCGACACATTCATCTCATAGTGCTTCATCTCGCCTGCAACCCTAGAACCCTAGTTGCATAGTGATGTTTTCTGATTATTCCCTGTTGTGATGTTTCCTGATTCACTGATATTGTAATTCTTAATATCAAATAATGTACACCAATTGTTTCTAATACCGATTTGTTACTTGAGTTAAAAGTACATGTAGAAGTAATAATATTGAAATAAATCATATCAATCTATTTGCATATCATAATTTGATTATTATATACCTAGTGGAGGCATGGTATTACAAATTTAGTTTTGTTTTGCTTTGACTGTGTATTAGTTTGTCTTTGACCAATTTTTTTTTTGCTTATATATAGTTTAACATTGGGAATTTAATTTTTGTTATTTTTTATTATTATTTAAATTATTTATTTGTAAGGTGATTGGTTGAGGTCTTATTATAGGTTGTTTAGTAACTTCCATTTCTATCAATCACTATTTTTATTTTTAGCTTTATTTCTTTTTTATTTTTATTTTCGTTTTCCTTTTTGTATTATCTTTATTTTCATGAATTATGTTTTTTTCTCCATATTTTCAATTTAAGATGACTTATATATATATATATATATATATATATATATATATATATATATATATATATATATATATATATATATATATATATATATATATATATATATATTAAAGTGTATATATGTTAATATAAACAATATTAGTATATCACATTTCTTAATTTTTTGTGATGGCATTCAACAATAGGATATCTTATTAGTTGTTATATTTTTGTGATGAAATCTTTATATTTATTAATTTTTAGTTTAATTAAGGTATATTTAAACTAAGCTAAAGTACCAGCTATTATATAGCCCTTGTAATAAATTGAATTTCATATATTGAGTGGAGAATTATTACTTGGAATGAGTATTGAAGGAGTGTTTCAGGGAAAACTAGTGTTGATTCGAACTGCTAGTCCCACTAAGATGGGTAGCTGTCTTAGAAACAAACAATGAAAGCCTTTCGAGAGTTCCTTTAAGTGTGATAGATTAGAGGGAAGAAAAGAGGACCAACCTAGATCTCTCGCTTGGATCCTTGCTTGATTTTTCTCTCCCTTGATAAAATTTGCCACTCCTCTCCTACTTATCCCGCTTCAAAGAGTACCTGTAGAGTCAAAGTAATAGAAAACCATCAAAGAATCTCCATCTAAAACATCATAAACAATGCGGAATCAGAAACACATGGACCATACAATTGCATTCATAAACAATAAGATTCATAAACACACGATTATATGGAGGAAAACTCAAAGAACTTTATTAATAGTGAAAGAGAGGATTACAACCCAGCTATCTGATCCAATATCATCCTCCCAGTGTAGAAGCCCTCTTGACCTCATGAAAAAGCAAATCACCCAACAATGCAATGTCTCTTCTCACAGATAAACCAACAACACTTCCTTACAAAATACAAAATTCCAGCCTCCAGATCTCTCAGATGAGGGATCCATTTACATATGTCTTGTAAGGGTGTGAGTCAGCTCTAGGTTTTTGATTAGTGTCATTCCATTGATAGTTCTTGGTTCCACTTGGAGATTTCATTGATCTCTTACTCATCCGTAGGCGAATTCAAAGAGGCAAGTGTCACAGGAGAAGTTTCTAGAAGATTCCATGATCATCCACTTAGCAAACTGTCTCTACCATTTGTCTATTCTCGATCATCACACCCCACAGAGGGCCATTTCAGTATGCATCGCACCTAGCTAGTGTGGCAGCCAATATGCATCGCACCTTGACCGTGGAGCAGTCAGTATGGTCCAGTTTTGGCCAGTTCTGAGTAGCTTTTCAGGTGGAACTTCTGGGAAATTATGTAATCAGTTGACCATGATCCTTTAGGGTATGAAAAAACACTTTTAGGGACTAAAGAGCCCTTAGTTTATGAACATATGAGTTTGGGATTGTAGTGCCCAAATATGTCTATAACAGTTGTCCCCTAAAGCATGAGGTCGTAAATCTTTTGATGTCAGGTGAAATGCTTTATCATGAGGATCCGAGGTATTCGAACTGGAAGGTGACCTGTATAAGATACAATATAATACATCGTCATCATATTATTTTCATGATCTAGCTGAGGCGGGCATTCCCATGCTCAACTCTATAAATTCATTTTCATGTACATAGGACAGATAATCGTCTGTTGTTGCAGAATGGTGATTATTCGCATGAAGAGTCATCCTTTTTTGCTTAGATGACTATTTGTGTAGATTTTGTGCACATTTGATGTCTTTATGTTCATGAATATATCGCAGCCCGGATGTATGAAACTAAATCTGAGGTCTTCAAAACTCATTCAATCTTCGCCCGATGTACAAGTCGATCCATGTGAAAAGATGTTTTGAAGTCAAACATGGAAAGACATCGCCTGATTACCAGCCAATAATGTAAGTTGTTAACAGACGCGAGAGGAATCACCGATAATGATGATGACCCTCAAGGTACTACAATACAATTCATGTGGTGTGAATATATGAGTTGATGTCGAACACCACGCAAAATCTTTCTGTCGAAGGTCATTGATGTAAACTTGTCACCGGAAGTGAGAAACTTGCCATTGAGGCATGCAAGCTTCAAAGTACTGAAAGGGTTGTTTTTAAGTCAACTTCTTGGATAATGCGCTGATGTCGACCAGAAGTGACTTGTTGTAGGAGGGCCTTGATGTATCCCACCTCTACGATGCGAAACGAAGCAAATGATTTTTTTGGAGGTGAAAACGATCTGATGATATAAGGTTCAGGAATGACAGTCATGAAAAATGAAGGGTGGAGGTATTGCAGTGGATGAGGCGTTTGCTGGATGGTGAATTCTCTGAATGACTTCTCTTGAACATATTGGCGACACTAATATGGACTGGTAGTGTTAACCCCATGGATGGTACGGAGGACCAATGGTGATAGTGAATGGAAAAACCCAACCCTACTCAATCATGGTGATGGAGTGAAAGTGTCATGTTCAAGAGCGACTCGCTACCAATAAACTTCTTCAAGTTTTCTTCCCTTTTTCCCCAGTCATTGCTGACCAGTACCTCTTTATTTTTGTCAAGCTTGAGGAGTATAACATATGCTTGGTCTATAGTTTTCCCTTCGGGCAAAGCCATTGCTCTGTTTTTAGCAAGCCTAGCATCAGTGGTACTTGTTCTTGTCAAGGTGGACAAGTTTGTCACTATTGTTTTAACGAGTTTAATGACAAAGATAACTCGGTCCTTTTCATGTTTAGAGAGTTTGAAAAGGGACGAAAAGGAAACTCCAACAGGTATTTTTCATGGCATAATCCCTTAAGTCCGAAAAAGTATAAATTACGAAAGGGATGACTTTTCGATCGCTTTAACGAGCCGAAAAAGACAAGTGCTCTATCTTTTTGTTTAATAATCCCTGAGGTCCAAAAAGATTAAAATATATGAGAGGGATGGCATTCCCTTTACTTTAACGAGCTGGAAAGGCCAATGGCTCGACAATCTTTTTATATTTAACGAGTCTAAAAAGAGTTTAAAAGGGACTCATTTTTTGAGGAACGAGTGGTATTTTCGAGTAGCAACCGGTTCCAGGTAAGTTTGGAACTTCTAAAAACATGGCAGTGTGAAGAGGGTGGCAATTAGAATCACTCGTCACAACTGTTCCTCAAAAGGGTAAACAATCAAGTGGAAGTGTATGGTTGGCCAAATGAATGGAGGTGACAGTAGGAACACAACCAAGGTTAAAAAAGGCTGATAGAAAGGCGATCACAAAGGTTATTTACTAAAGGTGGTTTCATTTTTTAATGAGCTTGAATTAGGAGAAACTATGCTCAGTGCAGGTTTATTTTTTAACGAGCTTGAACCTTGCGGGAACATTGCTCTTACAAGTCTTTTGAAAATGTCTCTTGGTAGATTTATTTTTTAATGAGCTTGAACACTACTATAAATTGTGCTCATTGCCTTTTTATGCAGGCTAGAAACGGCCAAGTTACGAGGTTAAAGGGTTGAGAACCTACAAACTAAAGAAAATCAAAGGTCATTTTTCACTTGCATACAAAGGTTTGCATGCCCCCAGGTGTTTCAGTAAAATGAGAGTTTCCAGGTTACCAAATGGAAGTCCCTGCAGTTAGGCAAGATTGTTTCTGTCGATAGACCAAAACTCTTCCTTGGCTTTGTCCATCAAAATAGACAAAGGTGAATGGTGTGAGCTTCCAATCACATAATGAACAAGGAAATAAGTGTTTCAGACTGATCACATAACCTATACGAGAATGTTTCTTCAATCCAAGCATTATGGCCTTTCAAGAAAATCTCTCTTTTCCTCTGGGTTCGCCTGCCAAAGCAGACTAGGGTGCATGCCCCTAAACTTCAGAACATTCACCGAACTACCCACGGTAATTAGGTGGATGGAATGAAGGTTGAAGAGACATTGTTAACGCAAAGAGACGATTTAGGGATGATGGTTGATTCATAGCTGTGATTGAACCAGGAAATGAAAGCTGGTCGACAGGCTGTACCAGTCTACCTTCATGTGGAAAACACATCACTCGAAAGAATGTGGAAACAATAGCTTCCATGCTATATATATAGTCATTTCCAAGGAGTAGATTGTAATCTAATGGCCCTTGGACTACCATCACATTCAAATGAATGGTTTTCTTTCTCAAACTTATCGGTAACTTTGGAAGGATCCCTAACGATCAACTGGTTCCTTTATTGAAGTCTGACAAATTTTGTCTTTCAGGCAAGAGCGATGGCAAACCAAGTGCTTTCCAAGAAGTTGAGGAAAGGATACTCAATGAAGCCCCTTCATCTATGATAGTGCCAGACATGATCATTTTGTAAACTTGTACTGTGATTTGGAATGGTACATTAGATGGAAGGCAGGGTTTTGCTAGTTGATTCCAATCAAAGAAAACGACTAGACTGCTTGGAGGAGGTACTGGATAAATGTCCGGATAAATATCATGAACTGGGGGGGTCTCTTCTTGTTGTAAAGGAATGTGTGGATTGCCCCCAAGTTCATTAGACTCTGTACTAACAAAAATAATTTGAACGGTGTCGTTCTCATTCTCTTTGGAAATTGTATCATCCGAAGGTGGGCCTTCTGAAGGTAAGACTAGGTCGACTGCCATCTCGACCAGTTAACTTTGGTCCGGTGTGGACTCAGAAGGTTCACTTTCAATGATAAGCGATTCGATCGACAATTGAGTTATGTCAATCGGGTTTTCAACTAGTGAAGGACTTGGTAAGAGTTTCCTGTATCCAGGTAGAAGTTGCTGTGGTGAAGCAGGACGGTTATCCAAAATGCTTTTGGCTTTGTCCAGAAAAGGACAATGAAGTACAACGGTGAAGAGTATGATCACCTTCAAATAACCTACATGGAAATCTGACTTTTCCTTTCTGTCTATTAACTTTGTTTTCACTAGTTGATGGTGTGCTGTCAACCTGACTGCTAGAGGTTGATGACACTGAATGGTGCAAATGGGGAGACCATTCCCTCAAGATCCGCGGAATTCAAGGGCAATCTTGATGGTAGTGGTCTCCCTTGCAAAGTGCGCATGGAGTTTTTGGTTTGGAAAGTTTAGAGTGTGGATTTTCGCCAGATGATGCATGGTTGCCTCCTTGTTTAGCTGGCTTCTTCTTCTTCTCCTTCCCTTTCTTTTCTTCTCAACTACTTGGTTTTTAGTGTCACTAGTTTCACCAAGCGAAGAGGAAGAAGGGGAAGGAGAAACGAACGAAGTAGAAGGTGAAGGGGTAACTTCAGTATCATCTGGTTGCTAATTAGATTGTTGAGGAATTACGGTGTTTTGAGTGACAGAGGTCGAGAAAAGCCATACTGGCAGGCCGATTGTGATTCTTGGAAGGGACAATGTAGCCATATATGGAGAACCAATATCTCCCCAAGAGGAGAAAGGACTAGGATTCCCTCCAAGAGGGATTCCTTGATTGGAGGACTCCATTATATCAACCTCAGATCAATGAAGGAACATGGATGTTACTCTGATTAAAATAAAATTTAAGACACTTTGACGTAACTTGCTTTTTCAATTTTTAAGATTTGAGAAAAATCTAAAGGTGACTCTAGTCTCCTTCAATTTTTAATGAGCCTGAAGTGACAAGTGCTCAGATGGACCTTTTCTTTTAAGGAGTCGAAAAGGAATGAAAGTGACTACTCTGGAAATCTAGACAGAGGGATTACCAAACCAATTGCAAAACTGCAAAATACACCTTTGTGATAAATGATAGAAAAATTACTAAGGACTTATGTACGGCAGTCAATCTTCCCAAATGCTATGTTCAGTGCATTGTGATCGATAGGACGGCAGACACGGCTTCCTAAGGATAAAGGATATCAACCTATTGTGGTCTCCCAATATATACTCGACGATATGGGGAGCACAAGTTCGTACTGACACTTGTCGTATTAAAGAGGAGGAATCACCCAAACTTCGATTAAAACGATAGTTACCAGGTTTTACGATGCCGGAACACGTCTCTAGCCTAGACTTCTAGATGTGTTGCTTTAGGTTCCAAAGCGTTTTTATGTTCATTGAGATTTATTTTATAGTTGATTTTGCTTAGAAGTTTGTCTTTCAAGGTTCACCGTGTGACGTAGATGTAAAATTCCTAAATATGCAATCTAAAATGATAAACAGTCGTTTATTGTCTTTTAGCAATGAAATTCTTTCTTTCAGCAGAGAGCATAGAGCACACACTAAATGCACTTTCCTAAATCAAATTTCGCATGCAGTCAAAATGAAAATGCACATGCATGTATTTGTTTTCCACTTCCTTTATGTGAATGCCAAAAAGGAAAGCTAAGTATAGATCTGAACCATTTTCTTTTAAAGTGACATTTCTAACAAATTTCTTTTCAAAACGAAAGGAAGACTAAGATGACACTTTTCGATTTCTAATTGAAAACTGTTTTCGACACTTCAAATACTAATAACTCAAATCAAGCACAATGACAAAAGTACAATCAACTATCTAGAAGAGGAAGACTTTACAACGCTCTTCTTTTGATTCAAAATGACAATTACGACACTTGAATAAAAAACGACAGTTCTATTAAGCTACTTTCGATAAAGGAAGACTGTAAATGATTCAAAAATACACAAAAACATTTACAATTTGTAACTAATGGAGGATGAAATATGTGAAGGAAGAAGGTTTTAGCAAGAAGATACTGATCATGAACAACAAAACTATTGAATAGAGCTAAAAACAAGGAAAAAAAACCAACTCTTAGAGAGAAAAACAGTATCACTCAATCATCGCACCTGTAACATAGGGAAACAGGGATGCATCTCACCTGCAACACACAGGAGGTGCGATGCATCCAAGTTGCACAGTTACAGACAGTGCGATGGACCAGGGAGCGAAACTGAGCTTGGTTTTTACTCAAAATTTGCAGCTAAGTTCAGTGATTTAGGCTGAGTTATGATGGACAGTAAAAACAAAGTATAGGGGTAAGATCTTATGAGGTTCTAAGCTATCACAAGGGCACTTAGAATGCTGGTAAGTCATATGTTCAGTTCATAAACCAACCTGGAGATTGACTGAAGCAACATTCATCTACTTCGCAATTGCATAGTAAAGGCGTTTCGAAGGCTAGCTGGCTAACTTCAGGCTCTGTCTGTAGTTTATAAAGCAAATAATAAACAAACAAAACAAACTATTAGATCCCCAGTGGAGTCGCCATTTTGTTTCAGGGAAAACTAGTGTCGATTCGAACTGCTAGTCCCACTAAGATGGGTAGCTATCTTAGAAACAAACAATGAAATCCTTTCGAGAGTTCCTTTAAGTGTGATATATTAGAGGGAAGAAAAGAGGACCAACCTCGATCTCTCGCTTGGATCCTTGCTTGATTTCTCTCTCCCTTGATAGAATTTGCCACTCCTCTCCTACTTATCCCACTTTAAAGAGTACCTGTAGAGTCAAAGTAACAGAAAACCATCAAAGCATCTCCATCTAAAACATCATAAACAATGCGGAATCAGAAACACATTGACCATACAATTACATTCATAAACAATAAGATTCATAACCACACGATTATATGGAGGAAAACTCAAAGAACTTTATTAATAGTGAAAGAGAGGATTACAACCCAGCTGTCTGATCCAGCATCATCCTCCTAGTGTAGAAGCCCTCTTCACCTCATGAACAAGCAAATCACCCAACAATGCAATGTCTCTTCTCATAGATAAACCAACAACACTTCCTTACAAAATACAAAATTCTAGCCTCTAGATCTCAGATGAGGGATCCATTTACAGATGTCTTGTAAGGGTGTGAGTCAGCTCTGGGTTTTTGATTAGTGTCATTCCACTGACAGTTGTTGGTTCCACTTGGAGATTTCATTGATCTCTTACTCATCCCTGGGCGAATTCAGAGAGGCAAGTGTCACAGGAGAAGTTTCTGGAAGATTCCATGATCATCCACTTAGCAAACTGTCTCTGCCATTTGTCTATTCTCGCTCATCACACCCCACAGAAGGCCATTTCAGTATGCATCGCACTTGGCTAGTGTGGCAGCCAGTATGCATCACACCTTGACCATGGAGCAGTCAGTATGGTCCAGTTTTGGCCAATTTTGAGTAGTTTTTCAGGTGGAACTTCTGGGAAATGATGTAATCAGTTGACCATGATCCTTTAGGGTATGAAACAACACTTTTAGGGAATAAAGAGCCCTTAGTTTATGGACATATGAGTTTGGGTTTGCAATGCCCAAATTATAACAAGAAGCCTTAAGTTTTTGCTTTCTTGATTTCACAAATGTGAGGAAAAATTATCTTTACTTATTTGATTCTACAAATGTGGGAAAAAATTATCTTTACTTTCTTAATTCTACAAATGTGGGAAATTTTTTATTTCAAAAAAATAATTTTCTAGATTCATTAACAATATTCAAACATATTTACATTTACTAAATTGTTTTTTCCTAATTGTTAGTTTTATTTCTTAATCTAAACATATTTTTTACCAAATATAAATGATGTACACCACCCTACATCTACAACCATTGACTTTCTTTTAAAGTTAAAAAGCTAACTGCATAATATTTTTAACATTAAGAAAGTTAAAAAGCTAACTGCACAATATTTTTAACATTAAGAAAATATATTTAACTCTTGGCTTACTCCAATGACATGATTTTTTTGGCATTTTGTTTTTGATGAAGTGATTTTATTTATTTTTTATTTAATTTAAATTTAAAAATAAACTTTTATATAAAATCAAAATATTTTATTTATCATTTAAATTATAGTTTTTTATTAATAAAAAATAAATCCAATACCATTTAAAATTTCTAAAATATTAAAATTATATATATTCAATTACTTAAAAATTATAATACTTAAAAAAATACATTTATATCTTTTTCTTAATTAATCTTTTATATTATATGAATATCATTGACGCGAGATTGAAACATCTATAAAAATTTCCACATGTTTGCTTTTAATTAATTTTCTTTGTGTTATATGAATATCATTGACTTGACTTAATTGAGATATCCATGAAATATTGTGTGGATATGAATTAATAGTTTTTTCACATGAATTAATAGTTTTTAAATGGGGCTAAGTTTCTTGGAAGAAGCTTTATTATAAGGTCTGTATGTACAATATTTTACATATAATTTTATATCAATCACGTCACATCAATCATATATTGATTCGAAAATAGCTGCACTGTGAACCACTTAGCGCCACATCAACGGGGATCGATCGCGGGTGGGGCACGAAGGAGCCGACAGGCTCCACCGTGCGAGCCATGTACTCATGTGCAAATATGAATTAATAGTTACATCTATAGAATGTCATATTTATGAATGAATAGTTTTTTTTCAGAAAGAAAAAGCTAAATTGTATTATATTGAGTCTGTATAACAGTTGCAGATGGTACATGTTATGCAAATTAGAGAAGCATAGGATAAAAACCAGAGGAGAGTTCTTCTGAGCATATTGCCAAAACTCGTAGATACATAGATGCAAGGACACCTCCAGCGCCAACTCGGAGAGAAATCAGAGATAGAAGAAGCCATACATAATTCGAGAGACACTGGAAAAAACAAAAAGGAAAAAACCAGAAACAGATCATAAAAACAAATAGAAAAAAAGCTAAAAACCCGAAATGCAGAAACCCTGAATGGAATAAGACTCCTCGCCATATCTATGGAAAATAGGTATATCGTTGATTTCAATCTATAAAACATATCTATGGAAAATTTGTGACACGAATGAGTAGTTGTATGGCTTTGATTGAAATTGTAACATGGCATTGAATGAAGCACGCACAGCCAAAACATCTTAATTTAATATAAAATATCTTAATTTTATTAAATTTGGTAGATTTTAATAATTGTGGTATGTTTTTCAGTTTTTTTTAATGTTTAAAATTATATTTTAAGAAAAATTGGGAAATTTTACATAAAAAATAATATTTTATATTTTGGGAGTAAGATGTAAAGTGGATAAATTAATTGTTTACTCTTATATAAAGGAGTTGTCTTTAGTGTGATTTTTTGGACTTTCAGGTGTTGGAATAAAAAAATTTTGAGCTGAAATTTTGATTTGTGTTACTTAAACTAGTTTTTTTATTGTATATATGGATTCAACACCTTGAAAAACCTCTAGGGAACTTTGTTTGTGCACGGGTTACCCAAGCTTGTGATTTCAATAAATTCCTATAAGATTTTAGAGATATTAGACCGGAAAAACTTCCAAAAAATCGCACTAAAGACAACTCGTTATATAAATGCTCAAGAAAAAAAATAATGGTAGAAAGTAACTCCACTAATTATATTTATTAATATATTATTCTTGTCTATTTTTATGCAACAATTTATTTAAATTGTGGGGGAAGTAACTAATGGTAAATGTGTTATTTATTTAAGTATAAATAGTTTTTAAAAATTTATTACAACCATATCCATAAATTATGGCATGAATGCTTGAAGTAATTATAACATGACATTGTATTACCGCAACCTACAATAAAACTTTCAAATTATAATCCAATGAAATTTTTAACCCTTTTTATAATAAAACCCAAAAAAATGTATTTATCAAAATTAAACATTATTGATCGCTTAATACTAACGTTCTCGACCTGCAAATCGAACTTGCATTGAAAGGACTAATAATAGCAACATCTAACCATTAAAAAAACATATTTTCACCAAACATTAAAATAATACTACAAATGAGTGAATGAAAATCTTTGTGAGGTGGGGCTCCTGCCGTTGCTTACAACGAAAAGTTTCAATTACGATATCGTGTCCTACAACCAAACTTCGGCCCGGGGGTTCTCTATCAATCATTCTCACAAACTCTACCAAATCTCACTTCTTTTGTTGTGTCTGTTTGTCTACCAATTTGTCTGCCAACTCTCCCAAAGCTTTTCACCTCTCTTCAAATTCCTATCTTCGCCAATAAAATATGTGTCCAATGATTTAACAAATTAGGTTCCTTCTTTACGTTCGTGTGACGGGGCCGTTAGTCTGCCGTGAACGTTAACGACACTGACCGGGAGACGCATGTACGCTGTACCAGAGTTATGGTCCACCCAAGTGACGTGCGTGGACTCACCGACATATCCATGTCAATCAACTATAGATCGTGACCCCAAAGTACAGGGTATTTGAGAGAGGTGCGGAGGGGAAAGGTGATGGTATTTTAATTTTGTATTTTTGGTGAGATTTTTTAGAAGTTTTTTGGTGTTTTTTTAATATTTTTAAAATTTGGGCAGGCATTATTGACATTACAAATTTGATGGATAACCTTTACACAATCAAAGTGTCTTAAAATTTTCCAAGATGCTAAATCCACATATACACTCAAAAAATCAGTTTAAATAACACAAATCAAAATTTCTAATTTCTACTAGATTCCAACACCAAAAACTCTAAATATTAACCCTAAACATAACCCCTATCTCCTATATTCCTATGGGTGACATGACGTGGTTTGTCGTAAAGGTATATCCGACGGCCTTGCTGCTCTAAATATTTTCGTTTTAACGGTGGTGTTTCCTTAGGAGTTGTCTATAATGCGATTTTTTCCGGTGACGGAATCTGGTGGAAGAAATTGAGGTTAAATCTTGATTTGTTGCAGTTAAAATGATTTTTTAACTGCATATTTGGATTCAGCACCCTGAAAACCCCTGGGACATTTTCATCGTGCAGAAACTAGCTATCAAACTTGTGATTCCAATAAATTCCTGCCAGATTTCGACCGGAAAAACCCGCCGAAAAAGCTTTCAAAAAGTCACGTTATAGATAGCGTTTCCTTATGGTAATAAAGTCGTTTTTTAATGAAATTGAAAAAGGCTATAGGTATATAACTATAAATATGTTTTCCCACTGTTTATAGCTAGAGTACAGTATTGGGAAACGAAAGGGTACGTCAATAAACAGAGCACATGACTTCACGTTGGCGGAGGGCATGGGTTTGCCATCTTTGTTTTTCACGTGGCAGCAGCAGAGTTGACGAATTTATGATGTATTTATTCATTTATCTACCCAAGTCAGAAGATAGATACATACATGGACGGAAAGTGACCATCGAATCAATGGCTGTGCACCCTTCTCTCTCATTGAGATTGACCATAATCAAAGTTATAATGATATTACATTTTACTAAGAATTTAATAAAATAATAGAGGTTAACGTATTAAAAACATGAATATGGCATTGCGCTCAAGTCTTTATAATATATTTGCGTGGGATGAATGAATATGGTATTATTAGTGATCTGGATTGATTGAGATGGGTGACATGCGATTCTGAATATTAATTTTTTTTTATGGTGAATTATATTTGTTGGTTCGGATTAAAATTTTGAATGTGATTTTTTCTTTATATATATATATATTATATAAGTTAAAAAATATTATTTTATTTTTATTATATCAGTAGGTATGGTATTAATTATTTAGTTTAATGAGGTCGAGGAATTGCTCGGACAGTCAAAAGTGGTCAGAATCCCGTTAAAAAGATTTCAAAAATTTTTGTAGAAAGAGTGTTTGAATTGTGTTTTTGATGGTGGAAATGGATTTAGCACCATAAAAAACGTTTAGGACATCTAAAATTTTGAAGTTTAACAACTATAACTTGGATTTACAAAAATCTTTGCTAGATTTTCTCCAAATATCACTGCAATTTTCATAATTTTCTGGGCAATTCCTCCAGGGAGTTAGCCACGAGTTAGACTATGGCGTTTTTTATTGTTTATTATTTTGTTTTTGGTCAATTTTTTTGTTTTTGTTTTTTTATCATTATTATTATTTAAATTTATTTATTTGTAAGGTAATTGGTTGAGGTTTTATTATGGGTTGTTTAGTAACTTTCATTTCTATTAATTATTAATTTTTTGTTTTTTGTTTTATTATTATCTTTTTCTATTATTTCTATTTATGAATTATAATTTTTTCTCCATATTTTCAATTTAAGATTACAAATTTTAAAGAGGAAAAAATTGAAAAAAATATTTTAGTAATTTTTTTTGTTTTATTACTTTTTAGTTTGATTTTATTTTTTTGTCTTTTTCTACGGTTTTTTTTAAGATGACAAATTTTAAAGTGAAAAACTTAATTAAAAAAAAATTCTCAATATTATTTTTAAGTATTCTTACTTTTTAATTTGACTTATATTTTTTTGTCTTTTTCTATTTTTTTTTCTCTATTTTCAATTCCAATTACACTAATCATAATTTTTTTCCTTGTTTACACATGGCTTTTATAATTAATATCTATTTTTTTCAAAGGTGGGAAACGATCATAACCCAATTGTCAAACCAATAGTGAGGACAACCATACTCATCACTCCTATTTAAGGAAAACCACGACACTTGGCAGGAAAACCACACCACTTGGAATGCATGTTGACTCATCACCATTATTTAAGGAAAACCTTGCAGGAAAACCACGCCACCTAGAAGACCACTTGAAATAATCCGCTAATGATTCGTAGGGGCCATGCTTTCACTCTGTTAACATGTTTCCTTATGTCCGAGGAAGATGAGCTCTTAGCCAAGCAAAAACAGTGTTAGGGCATACTTCAGGCCCATAATTAATAACTATTATGACAATTAGTTATTATTTTTAGAATCTTGTGAGCATTTCTTTCCTATTTTTATTAAGAAATTTTTATTTAATAACTATTATGACAATTAGTTATTATTTTTAGAATCTTGTGAGCATTTCTTTCCTATTTTTATTAAGAAATTTTTATTGATGTATAATTACTGATTTTTAGGATCTCATGAGCGTTTTTTCTTAACTTTGTTGAATTTGTTTTATTTAAGAATAGCTTTTATAATAACTATGCTAGTTATAATTTAGTTGTTAAATTAATAGTAAAACAATTTTTATTACAAACTATTCATAAATATTAATTAACATGTCTTTACAATTTAATTTAAAAATTAATTCAATATTAAATCATAAATTATAGAATAACTCGACTCAATTTTCTTCTACAAAAGAAAGAGACGTCATTTGAGTGATAACAATAAAAGTTTTGTTTCATATTCCCATGTCTTCACTGCCACAAACACAATTGCATTCAACTCTATATCAATCATGTTCAATTCTCAAACACAATTGCATTCAACTCTATCAATCATGTTCAATTACCATGAACTTTGTAGGAGACAATTGATTCTGCAAAACAAGTTTCTTGGAATTGACATCTCATTGAGTTGCAACTAAGTTTCTCTATATCAATTTGGATCCAACATTGCCAAAAAAATAAAGTTATAAAGCTTCATTACAACCAATGAGGTAAGACGCTCACCAAAAATAAATACTTTAGCACAACATTTTCACTTTTATATATATTTTTTTATGAAGGCTTTAATTGATCATCTGACACTTTATTAGCAACTCATACTCTAATTAGCTATATTTAAACTAAGCAACAGGTACTAACTATGTAACATTTGTTTATATGGGGAGCGTTGCACGTATTGGACATTCAGTTTTGTTTTCCATTGTGTATTAGTTTGTTTTTATCAAAAAATTCTATTGCTTATCAAGAATTTAATTTTTGCTAATTTTTATTATTATATAAATTTATTTATTTATAAACTGATTAGTTGAGATGGGCTCTTTAGGATTTTTTTTTTTTAATGATCATTATTTAAATTTATTTATTTGTAAAGTGATTATTTGAGGTGAGTTGTTTAGTGTTTTATTAGTTACTATTTTTTTGTTATTAGTTTTGTTTCTTTTTAATTTATCTTTTTTTTTAATCCATGTTTTCAATTTAAGATGACAAATTTTAAAAAGCAAAAAATAATTAAAAACACTTTTTCCAATAAGTTTTCTTATAGTTTTATTATTTTTTAATATGACTTATATTTTTTATATTCTTTATGGATTGTTTTCTCTCTTTTCAAACCCAATTAACATTGTTGATTCAATTTTATTATTATTTAAATTTATTTATCAAATAATTTGATTGGTTGAGGTCTTATTCTCTCATCTTTAGTAACTTCCATTACTGACCAAACTCAACTCCAATTTCCATGCAAGTAGAAGTGCAGTTGGAAGTCTAACTATTGTGCTAGTGGAAGAATTGTAGTCCATATTTCTATCTGTAATTCTCATTTTGAGTTGCTTTTCCATATAAGAACCAAAATTATTGTTAGCATTCTCTTTTTTGCTTTGCATTATTTCCTACTTTTGACCATGCCGCCTACACCTACCTACAAGTCATTGAGAAAAGCCTTCAACCCCACAAGGTGTGGTTGGTGGCAGTGAACTAAGAGAGGAGGTTGTCGCACTAAATCCCTTCTCTCTCCGTTTAAGCTATTTCCTAGGTTAACTATGGTGGGTGGTCTCTAATATAGAAAACTAAGATAAAATAAATGTGAGGTTCTAGGAGAGATGTTAAAATGAAAGTGGATTACTTTTAAGAATTATAAGCAAAATATGATATGAGCAATAAAAATCATTAACATAATAAAACCTTAAAACCAATGCCTTAAGATAAATTGCTCAACAAGAATGAAAGATACATTTGCTCAAAACAAAAGTAGAATGCTTCAAACAATGAAAGCAAAGCAATCGTGAAATGGAGACAAAAATGTTAGCACGATAATCGATACAAGATATAAAATGATTTCAAAATATAATCAATGTCTAAATCAAAGCATATAGAGATATCTTGCAAAAGGAAAAGCAATTAGTGTTCTACTTGCAAAAGGAAAATGAAATAATGATTGCCAATATAAAATACTCAATAATGACAAGTAAAATAGACAATTTCAAGTGAAATCATAAGATGTATTAGCATGAGATGCACCTATACTAGATTTGAATTCAATTAGTCTTGATTATTTTTAATCTAAAATGCTTAATCTAAATGAGAAGTCCTCTTCTTGATCTCTTACCAAAGGGTAAAAATTTGGGTAACTGTATGAAAGAGGGGATGAGGGCACGAAAGTGCCATAACGATACTCGTCCCCCGAGTATTATGAGCAAGCATGTGCCTTCATTCCTACAAGGGGAGAAGTCACCTTCATAACTGCAAGGTCACAACGCCTTTACCTTACTTCGCACCAAATGGAAGAACTTTCCAATAAAGTCTTTTTCCATATACTTTTTATCAATCAAGCTTATGCTTGGAGGTTAATTGAGTTAAAATGCAAACTATGCTAGAATTTGTAAATGATATGCAAATAAGTTTTTCCAAGGAGATTTGCAATGCTTCAAAATAATGGAAATGAGATAATGCTCAAAGTAAATTGCAAATGTAACTTCAATTGGAAAAATGAAAATGATCTTGTAAGTGAATTAAAGTGATGCAAGTAAGTTTTCTTTGCAAAAAAGGAAATTTCCTCAAGTAAAAGGAAATGCTCACAATGATGTAACTTGAAAAATTTATCTCAAAGTTGTACACGGCATGTAAACATAAGATTCATAAATAAACGGAATTGTAAATTGCTCCAAGTAAATGTCACAAACCATAAACTTATAGCAATTGAAAATGAGACGAAGCTAAAAAGTGAATGTTTTCTTGTAAAGTATGCTTTGAAAGTAAATGAGAAAAATCGCAAATGAACTTATAGTAAGGAAAATTGTAAGGAAAGCAAATTGTAGACAACTAAATTAAACTTGCTACACAAATTGAGATACTTGCATGTAAGAAAGGAGTTTCTCTAAATCAAAATATCAACTTATACTTCAAAGCAAAAGGAATGAAATGAAAAACATCAAATGAAACTTGTAGCAAAATTTAACTTAGAAATTGAAATGCGATGGTGAGATTGTGTTAATTTTAGAGCATGCAAAATGAGCTGAAAAGGAAAGTCAGAAAAAATGATATGCCAAAATTAATCCACCCACACAAATTCTTCCTTCTAAATAAGGAGAAAGGATGCCTTGGGTAAACCCAAGCTCCCACAAAAAAAAAGGATATTTTATTAAGATATTACAATGGTGTAAAAGCCTCTTAAAGGGTTGCCCAAAATATGAAAAAGATTTGTACAAGATGAGAACTAGAAATAGCTAGAACCATCCAAATTATCGCAACCTCAAAGGGTAATGACATCTTTCTAAAATAAAAAAATTACAAGCTCCCAAAGGCCCGCAGTCTAGGCTTCTTTGCAACTCCTTCTAGCGTCCACGACCTCCTTAGAATAGATCTTAGGTGCTTGATAGGTCCTATAAGAACGACATAGTTTTCAATGGTGTTTCCTCAAAGCACTTGTTGTCACAACTCCAATCGAAACTCCAACTATGGGTTGCAAAACTAAGACAAAATTAGTGTAGAATGTATATAAAATGAATAAGTATGATACAAAATAATGTACAAAACCAAATCAAGCGATGAAGTGAAGTTTGAACCCCATCACTTTCCTAGCTTGGAAAATGCTCTTAAATAGATAAATAAATCAATGAAAACACAATTTTTTGAAAGAGATTAAATTTAGAAGTATTCACTTGTACACAAGCTATGTCTAAGAAAATTTCTACAAGAAGCCACTTTATAAGATAAAACTATGGAAATTCAAAGAACCGATGAGAGCTCTTTAGAGAATGTGTCAAGAGTGGGTTGGTCTCTCCAAATACTTCTCCTCACACTTGATATTTGAATTCTACCAAGATTTTCCTCTACAAAACTTCAATCAAACATTAGTCCCTTATTGATTCAGCAAATAAGCAATGATATGAAAACTCTAGAAATTTATTGGAAATAACTAGAGATTTCCACACCTAGAACATACTCCTAAATCGATTGCCAATGCAATATACCTTTATATTAACAAATCTACAAGAGCATATGGAAATAAAATAAATCAAAGCATGAGCAAAGGAAATTATATCGATAGTGAGCCAATCATCATACTCCAAAAGAAGAAGAACGCATGAATGAAACCCAAAGTCTTTTATTGTAATTGAGAAGAAGTGTATATAAGAATAGAGATTTTCCAAGCACAATAGCTCGTAACATCACACAATATGAGAGCCCATGACTCTATTATATAGAGAGTTGGGAGAAAATCCCAATGAAGAATCACAATGACAAATGACATTGGATCCAATCCCAAGGTAGAGATATTAAACAAGTGGCATGAGGTGACAATCCCAAAGAGAAATTCGAATTTGTTGAATGGAGCTCCAATGCCAAGCGTTAAAATCAAATTCTGGCAATTGGACGTCATTTTCTTCTTCCCTTATGTGCGAAATTCGGAATTTATGATGGAATGACAAGTGTAGATGGGTGGTAACCCATGTGGGGACAATTTCCCATAAAAATTTCCACCAAATATTCTCCCAGATCTTCCCAAATGTAAATTAACTTTACAAATTCGAATTTCCAAGTAAGCAACTTTCTCATTTAATGTCAGAAATTCGATTTTATTTGAGCACATGTCGTTTCCTTGATTCTAGGAGTCCACATCACCTTGGGATTTCACTTTAACTCCTCCATAATTTTCCACCTCATTTTCACAACATTTAGCATGTGTGGATATTGTTTTTTCTCCATTTATTTATTTTTTTGCTTAATTAATTACTAGATTTCCCACTAAACTTAGGAAAGTGGCTTTTGAGGGTTCAAAACACATTTTTAACCCTTCAAAGTGTGTCATAGTAGAGAGTTGAGGGTGAGAGGTGCAAATTTTATTACTCATACCCCATAAAACTTCTCTAGGCATCACTTATTACATTATAAATGCATTTTTATTAGCAATTTCCGCAGTGCGAGAAATATAAAAAATTAAAAATTGACTACCTAAACCTAACAAAATTCCACTATTTTTTTGTGTGATCGAGTATGGTAATATACATCGAATCTAAATACTAAGATTTGTTAGGGGTTCAACCTTCAAATCGTCACCCCGGCTTTGGGGTAAAAAGTGAGTGAAAAAAACCTAGAAAATTATCCACCTCTAAAAAAGAAGGGATAATTAACTAGATAAAAAAAACATTCCAAGATGTACTCGTTTGTTGACAAAATCCCAACATCCTAGGCGTATTATAGACTCAAAACTCATAATTACTGGTATCACTTATTACAATTCCCCGCAGTGTGTGGAATTTGGGTATAAGAAAGATGATGAGAAATAGAAGTAGAGTTTAAAAGTTGTTGGGTCCCTATAATACTAGTGATTACCCCATTACTATTGTAGTTATACCCCTTATTAATATTGTTGTGCCCTTATTGCTCCCATATTGTTATTACTGTGCCCCATAGAATCCCTCTATTGTTATTTTTGTGGCTTTATATTATTGTTGTTAGGTCGGCTCGATTATATTGTGACTCCTTAGAGTCCTATATATAGAAAGGAGGTTTTGTCATTTGAATCATCCACGAATTGTTCATTCATGTAATGTAAAGGAGGTTGCCCCCTCGAAGGGGCTGAATTCTAAGGCGTTAATCTATCTTTTCTATCTTTTCTTGAGCTGGTTGCATAACATTTGGTATCAGAGCTTTGGATTCAAGGGTTTCGCTGATCCAAACAGGTTATCGTGGAATTTTCGCTATAACTTTTTTTCTGTGACGTTTTAGAAGTCGCAAAAAAAAAATATTTGAGAAGAAATCGCGCTGAACCTTGGGTCTGAATTTCAGAGCTTTTCGCGCGATATTTGCGGAGATATGATCTGAGGAAGTTGGTCTTTTTGCAGACTCCTGAATTACATTCAAAACAGCTGACCTGGGGAAAATCATCATAACTTTCTCTCTGGGGATCGGATTGAAATTTCGTAAGAAGATACAGAAAGAGGACGAACTGTAGTTTCTTGTATGCATTTTTCAGATCCAAAGGTCGAAACAGTGGCTTGTGGAACGTCGTACAAGTTAGCTCTACTGAACTAGTCTATAATCAAGTCACTGTGGGAGATTTCGCATAACTCTTCCTTGGAGAATCCAATTTGGGTCAGACTTGTGGCATTGGAAAGAGGACACAGAGGGCTACTACAGATCACAAATTCAGAACTAGATGATCGAAAAGTACAGAGATACATCAGAGGCAATATCGAGCTCCTACAAAGTGAAAAAAGGTGTGTAGATTTTCTTAAATTTTTGCTTAAGCTTGGTTTGAAAATTTATTTTGAAGGAATTCAAAGGGCATAATAGAGAATTATTATCGGTAACTGATGCCCCGAGGAAAGAAAATGCAAACACCTAGTAAGGAACCTGAAAGCTCTAGCATGACTCATGAAGAAGAAGAAGAAATGCTATATGATATATCAAAATTACAAGAACAAGTGCAACGAGTGTCACTTGCACAAAAAGCAACAGAATCTAAGATGGATGGTTTAAGGAAAGATGTAGAAGCTAAGATGGATGGTTTAAAGAAAGGCGTATAAACTAAGATGGATGGTGATGAGCCCCAAAAATGGATAATTATTTGGGCTCATTCAACCTCCTAATTTGACTTAATCCACCATTCTCATTAATTTATTGCATGTTTTAATTATATTTATGCTAATAGAGTGAATTGGGTTAGTCATTATGCCAACAAGTCTAATGTGTGCTTTGTGTAGCCTTTTTGGTCAATTTGGAGACAAAATTGAAGGTCTTAATGAACAACTTGGAAGCGACGGTGCTGTATGCACAAGTACTAGCTCTTGTCACAGCTGTCACTTGGTCAGCTGGCACAAGTCCGCTAGGGCTCAAGCCAACTTCTATATGTTCTCAGAAGAAGCTTTCTAAATGATGGACGAAGGCTATCTCAAAGGAAATCAACCTACTTTGCAATAATGAACTGAAAGCCAACAAAACATGGAAACCCTAGTAAACCCTAATCTGACTAGTCTAATCTCTATGATGCAATGGTGGGAGTGCAAACTTCTAGAAATGATGTCGTTACTTCTAGTGATATGAGATGCATGAATTTAAACTACTTCTACTGAAAAGAACATTGTTTTTATATTTTTGCTTAAGTGGTTGGAGTTATTATGACTTTGTTTCTTATTAGGTTTTGACTGTGCAGGGGTGGTTCGGAGGGAAGGAAGGCTTGGAAAAGGTCAGGAGGGCTAGGAGAGGTTCCAGGGGATCCTTAACATCATTCCACAGAAGTCCACAACGTTCAAGTGCTTGGCAACCGAGTTTGCAGGCTTCTACAGGATGTCTGCAGGGGATCCTACAGGAAGCTCGGGATTTCTACAGGAAGTCTGCTAACTTCTACAGGATGTGCTGCAGTTGGAGTTTTGGGTGATGGAGGAGTCGAGGAGCTGTATGGGTGGAGAGGTAGGATGAAAAGGGAGCTTGTGATGGCTCAGGGACAGCGAGATCAGATGGAGAAAGAGTGCATGCAGTTGGTTGGTGGATAGAAGGGTGGAAGCAATGAAAAGTAAAAAAGATGGAGCTATGTGAACAGTAGAAGGGTTGGAAGGTAAATGAGCTGAACAGAGGTTAAGCAGGTGGCTTAGGCGCAGTTGAGAAGAAGAGGAAGATAATAGAACAATGCTGCGCAGTGTAAATGGAAGCAAATCTGCACAAAACCGAGAATTCATCAGCCTATCCTAACTGTGTTATTAAACCAACGAACAGCAATGTAAACTTCAGAGAGAAATCGTGCATGGTGTTGGAACAAAGAAGTATTGCTCAAGATCAGAATGCATGGATGGATCTTCAATTGAAATGACTGTGTTGCAGCTTGCATGAACGTATAAGACTGCGTTTTTTGGTGGTTGGTACGGTCTACACCCCCAATCTCTAAACAGAGATGGCAGTGAGTGCACTGTCAACCTTTTCTTGGAGCTCTAATGAATGCTAATCCTCCTACTCTAATCTAAGCTACTGAAAGCACTTTAACCATAAACTAATCCTACTCAATCACATTAAAGAAATTAAATCAGCAGACTGTGTTTTTCAAATGCATGTCAAAGCAAAGAAATGAAGTGCTGAAAGGAAAGACAAATAGCAATACAAGGAAAAGGAGGTCTATTGCTCTCAGGTTGGGCCCTAACCTGAGAGCTATAGCTCCCTTAAGAACTCAGAATTGAATCCAAAGCTGCCTGCCTTCATTAAATAATCATGAGTCTAACAACATGCCAAAACTGGCTTACAAAAAGCAAAAACTGAGCTATAGCTCGTGCTTAGAAATTGCAACAGTAGTTCCATGCGGGCAACTTTGGTTCATGTAATAGAGTGATTCAGTGGCTCCTTTGGCTCTCTG
Organism: Pinus tabuliformis; assembly: GCA_031772625.1. Classification (NCBI taxonomy): domain Eukaryota; kingdom Viridiplantae; phylum Streptophyta; class Pinopsida; order Pinales; family Pinaceae; genus Pinus; species Pinus tabuliformis. Next base: position 72,285,662 of record CM062815.1, on the reverse strand, counting down.
ATATTCAGCTTTGAATCTGGGTAAGGAAGGGCACTGATCTGTAGGATGGTATTCTTCACAGACAAAACACACTTCTATGGAGTACAATGGACATTCGTTCCTAGGATGCTTTCTAGTGCACCTAGGACAAAAAATGACGAAAGCCCTCTTGGCTTCCTCTTGCTTCTTTTGGATCCACAGGGTATCCAATTGCCTGGCAAGAAACTGCCTCATATCACTCTTGAAATCTTCTATCTGATCTTCAAATTCGTCTTTGGACAAGGGACTGCTCCCAACATTTCTGCTTGTAGCCATTTGCTCTAGAGGAATGGTTTCTTCTTCTTCTTCCCTTGGGGTTCTTCAAATATGTCTTGCTATCCACCTAAGGGTTATTTAATCATAGCCATCGAAGAAGAGAGAAGGTTGGCTGTGTGAAGCAGTGGGGGTGTTGTGCAATCATTTTTCTAACTTATCTCTACTCCTACAAGGCATGAAATGAAATCTTTTTGGTTGATTTTTGCTTTTTTCTACTTCTACCTGCAAAACTGAAATAGATTGAACTGCAACTAACTATCTTTCTAAAATGAAAATTCGGAATTGAAATGAAAGCAGGAAAGGACTAATCTATTTTGCTCAAATGAAATTGCAGGAATGAAATGCTAGTCTACGCTTGCAGAATTGAAATGCTAATCTACGCTTGCAGAAATGAAATTGCGGAATTGAAATGCTATTCTATGAAAGCGAGAAATGCTAATCTACTTTAGCATAAACGAAATTGCATAATGGAAATGAAATAAACTACTTAGCAGAAGATTATAGTGGAAAATAGAAGAAAAGCGGCAATCACCAATACTCTGACGCTTCCCCGGCAACGGCGCCAAAAAGATGGTGGGCCCCAGTATTGTAGCAATAATGCTACAACTCCTGGAACTCCCTTCTTTAATTTTATCAACCCGGTAGTTCGTAACAAACTTGGAAGCGACGGTGCTGTATGCACAAGTACTAGCTCTTGCCGCAGCTGTCACTTGGTCAGCTGGCACAAGTCCACTAGGAGCTTAAGCCAACTTCTATGAGCTCTTAGAAGAAGCTTTTTAATTGATGGATGAAAGCTAACTCGAAGGAAGCTAATCTAATTGCAAAAAGAAACTGAAAGCCAAAAAGAAACGCAAACCCTAGCAAACCCTAATTCTACCAGCTAGTCCTACTGACGCAAAGGAGAGCATGCAAACTACTGAAAAAGATGCCATTACTTCTATGAAGGTAAAATGCATGTGTCTAAGTTATCACTATCTGAAGAAAACATCTTTTTGTATTTTTGATTAAGTTGTTGGAGTTATCATGCATGTGCTTCTAACTATTTTTGACTGTGCAGAGGTGGATCAAGGAGGAGAAATGCTTGGGAAAGGTTGGGAAGGTTCAGAGAGGGTCTAAGGGGTACCTAACACCCTTCCAGAGAGTCTCACAAAGTTTGGCTGCCAAGAAATTGTGTTTATGAGCTTCTACAGGAAGTCTGCAGGGGTTCTACAGGATGTTCAGGATTTCTACAGGATGTTCTGTAATTCTTCTACAGGATGTTTAGTAATGGAATTTTGGAGCATGGATGGAGGGAAAAAGGTGGAGGAATGAGTATGGAGGTGAAATAGGGGTATAGGGGAGTTCAAGACTTGGAGGATGGAGTTGAGGAGAAGGTGTAGATGGCTGGACTTGTTCCAAGAAGACTGAAGTAATGTTGCACACAAGATAGGGTTATGAGGGCAGTATGGAAACGTGAGGCAAGAAACCAAGTTGGGAGATGGAGAAGATGGGTTTGAGGGAGTCCGGGTAGATAGAGAAGTGGTACAGGTGCTCTGAAATTTGTGTTTCCAACTGAACCAACAAAGTCATGCAAGAAAACAAAGATCTAGCTATGCTACCCTAATATGATATGGCTAACAGTAACGAGAATGGACAACAGCTTTATTTGCAAGGAAACCATGTATATTAACTATGCAATGAAGCATTCAAAGATCTGAACATGTAACCAACTTCTGCAAATGAAAACCAAACACTAATGATTGCATGGCAAAGCAAAGTCAGTGTTTTTGTGCGCAGCAAAGTCATCCTAGTCACAGCTCCTGATCCCACTAAGGGAGAGGTGAAACCACAGATGTTTGTTGGCCCTTTTCTTGAAGCTTTTTCTGTTAACAACCTATCAACTAAATCTGAGCATGAAAAGCTATTTTACTCATCAAAAAAACAAACTAAATAACAAAACAAGATTTAGATCTAAATAGCAGATTTTATTCTAAGAATGCAGCAAAAACACATAAATATAATCAAAGGAGGTATTGGGCACTTGAGATGGGCCCAACCCCAAGAGCTATAGCCTCCTAAGAGAGATTTAGAGCTGGTGCAAAGCTGGATTCATCTTTATTGAGCAAGAAAAGAAGAGTTACATCAAAACTGTCCACAAGGAGAACTTGAAAATGAGTTGAAAGCAAAGCTAATCTATTGCCTAAAAATCGAACTACAAAATGACTACAACAAGACTATGAAATGACTAACTAACGGCTACAAAATGACTAACCACTAGCTAACCAAAATGAGGCCCTAAGCCTTCTTATTTATACAAATTGAGGACCCCAACAATCCTCCTAAACTTTAGGGACTCGGCTGCACAAGACTTGTAGTTAACAACAATCCCACTTGACTTGCTTGGCTGCCCTTGTGCTGATTGATTTGGTGGCCCTTGAACTCCGAGCTGATGGTGGATAATTCGAGGTAAGGGCCCATAAATGAAGGATACACCTTCCTACAAATCCTCTCCCTTGTTCTCCCACGAATTTGGCTGCCAAGTGCTCATTAAGACCTTCAATTTTGTCTCCAAATTGACCAAAAAGGCTACACAAAGCACACATTAGACTTGTTGGCATAATGACTAACCCAATTCACTCTATTAGCATAAATATAATTAAAAAATGCAATAAACTAATGAGAATGGTGGATTAAGTCAAATTAGGAGGTTGAATGAGCCCAAATAATTATCCATTTTTGGGGCTCATCATCACCCCCCTACTGAAAGTGTTGCTCATCCTCTGAGCAACCAATCTCTCTCCTCATCTTTGATGGCCCTGGTGGCCTCCTTGTCATGCCAAGCTTCTGAAGTGATGTCCTCTTTTCTGTCATGAAACCATGCTTCTTTGCTTCTTCCCACTGCATGTTCCTTTTCCTAGTGAATTCTCAGCCTTGGTATGATTGTGCAAGTATATTCAATCTGATGGCGGCAATGGTGGTGAAAGGATATGAAACCAGTGGAGGATGGAAGAAAAGAGTGGTTGCATGCCTCCTCAATAGACTTCAAGCTTCCAATCCCTCTCCATAATTGATTCTGGCCTGCCCAAAGGCTTCTATGGGATGTTTCTGTTAAAAATACAGAACTTCCTGTAGAAAGTCCTGTAGCTTCCAGTAGAACTGTCTCAGCTTCCTGTAGAACTGTCTTTGAGTCCATCATCTTGATTTGCTCTCTCTAGGTGAAGGTTTTTAGCTTCCTCATTCACAGATGATGGATCTCTTTGAAGGAGACTCTTCCTTTTGTTTAGCTGTGGTGTCCTCAATTGTAATTGGCTCCTCTGACTGTGGCTAGGGTCTGCCAGCTTTTATCCACATGCTCCTTCTTGCCTTAAAGTACATGGAAGGCTCCCTTTTTTGCTTCCCTTTTTGCTTTGGAGATGTGCTTAGGGCATCTAGCACTGCTACCGCCTCCCTGGCCAAAATCTCAGGCGATTTCTCCCTTTGCTGCTCCGTTTCCAGACTTCCTGTAGAAAGTCCTGTGTCAACTGTTTTCTGGCTTCCTGTAGAAAGTGTCTTCACTGTTTTGGTCTGCGTGGCTGGGGGTGTCTTACCTTTTAATTTTGGTGTGGTTGCCTTGGTTTTGTCTTCACTTGTTTGGACTTTTTCAGTCCTCTCTGCCCTGCTTTGCAATTGTTTCTTCCGGGGTGTTTGTGTCTTTATCTCACCTGCAGCTTTGGCCTCAACAGCTTGTCCTGTTTCTTGCTTTTCCTGTGGCTTCTCCTGTGATTTTTCCTATGATGGTCTTCCCTGGGTTTTCTTACCCTTAGCTTTCTTCCCCTCTATTTTCCTCTCTGCCTCGATGTGCTCTGGGTCCTTGCTGCTGGATGAGGTGAACTCTTCGGCCAGAGTCTGGATGTCATCACCCTTGGACATATTGTGGAAAAACTCCCAAGAAATAGGGACAGTATAAGTATGGAGAGCATCTTCTACAAGGAGCTTGATAAGCCCATGATGGGCCAGCTGGTCTGGTGTTTCCTCCTTCAGTTTCGTGCTACACTTAACCAATGACTATATGAGGAAGTATGTAATGCTCAATTTTTGTTTTGAGGGCAAATCCATCGTGTGCCTGAGCTCTGTTAACAAGCGGAAGTGATAACCATACACAATGCTTAATCGCCCTTCATAGGTAATATATTTCACAATTTGAAGGCCGAATTCACCCCAAAATGGTTGTAGGCTAGCTCTCTGGACCCCATTTTTATCCTTTGAATACTGCTCTTCTGGTAGGAAGAATTCCTTTCTGGCTTTTTTTTTTTTTGGCCCAACTTCCTTTCCTCCTTATCCCAGGGCATCTCCAATGGCAATCCAGTGATCCGGCTAATGAGTTCACAGGTAAATAGTCCTACCACCTCAGGAGTTTCCCTCAACTTCTTGGAGTCTGAGGGTTCCTTTCTGATAAACCCTCCAGGCATGGTGAAAACACCCTATTTTTGGCTTGATCTCTGGTTAAGGTGGAAATTCGGATGTGATTTTTCTTCTTGGTTCTTATGACAGAGTCTCATCACCGTGTAGATCTCTCCTCTCACCACTTCTCGGGTTATAATACTGCTGTTGCCCCAAAACTCGACTGATCAACAAGAATTAAGCTCTCACAGACATAGTGCAGAGCTAATTTTTACACCAACCATGTAACAGTTGCAAAACAGAGATTGGATATGTGCACAGGTGAGTGTTACAATGGTTTATCACTTCCAACAGAGGAATTTCTTAATAGGAACTGTGGAAGAGAATTTGACGCAGAACCAATTGAAACATTCCGTGTAACACACAGGAAAACTGCTATTCTGGATTCACAGGAAGACTTGTTCCATATTTTCTTATTCAAAAACAACTTTAATTCGCCACCTTTCAGATGTATCATGCATGGAAGAGTGTTTTTTCCAATCCTACCTCTCTCAGAACTCCAAATTCGATGAAGAAAAGTCTGGGCTTCTCTGGTCCAGAATGTTGTGCCATACTTCCTGTATAAGACCCCACCCGTTTCCTGTAGAATGTTATTCTGCCTTTGAGTGAGCCCGATACACTAGAGAAATTCGAACCAGGCTGCAAAGCTCAGTGGAGGGCGATAGGTTAACCGATTGTGGGAGCAGAGGACACATACTTTGGCTAAGAATGTTGCAAGTGCAAATTAATCAGCGGATGGTGAGAGCTAGCCGAGCCTGTTTTTCAATTACAGTGTGATTCATGGTGAGGAAGTGAAGTGGCCAGGCATACCTGGCCACATGCAGACTGCAGTGCTATTATGAACTGCATGTTCTCTTCTGGATTAGTTGCACTAGAGTTCAAACAGCCAACACTTCCTGTTTTTTTTTTAATTTTCACGTGAGTCACCTGTCCACATGTACTGCATGACTGCCGGCTGAGTGCTAGAGAAGACAATCGGCTTAACCTTGCTAATTCGTGGCTTAATCCCACCATTCCATTAACTCATGCCGTTTTTAAATTAAATTTGTGCAATAGAAGAACGAGTTTCAGTCACATACCTCGAAGTCGAATGGCTGCCGTGAGCTGTTGTGGGCTGTCATTGCTGCATGCATTTGATTTTATGGTTGCATGATGGCTTGGTTGCTGATTCATGGTTGGTTTCCTTGTGCAGGTGTCCTCTGGCCAGATGCATGCAACAAGAGTTCATTTCCACGTTCAGATCTGCACCCTCAAGCTGCTGCCATTGAATTTTCACAGGACCAGAACTTGTTTTCGCCATTTCTCCCAAACGGTGAACCGGATTGATCTGAAAATTTATGAGCATGTTCCTATCATCATGGTGCACCTCCCATAGGAAAATCGTGATCAATGGATGCACAGATTTCGAGAAAATTAGAAAATGGCTGAAGATTTCAGAGACCAATTTCTCGGAAACCGTGCATCGGAATTGGCTGAAACTACTTGGGTAGGTTACCATCACTCATATGCATATCCCCATGAAACAGGTTTTGAAACGGATGCACGGATATGGAGAAAATGCAAAAATGGTTGATGGTGATGGAGGCTGATTTCTTGGAAACCGTGCACCGGAATTGGCTGAAACTTCTCAAGCGTGTTGCCATCACCCTTGTGCAATTCCCCATAAAACGGTTTTTCAAATGGATGCATGGTTTTCAAGTTAGGGCAAAAACAAATTATGTTCTAGGTATTTTTGCTTCAAGGCATTTTGCAAATTTTTGCATGGAAAGAAAAACTGAGCTTGGGCTGTGATGCAGGTATGGAGATGATGGAGGAGGAGTTTGAAGATTGCAGGAGGACTTCTGAATCCTTGAGGAAGCTACCAAGTTCGCCAAACCACCTTTTTGAAATCCATTTCTAGCTTCCTGTAGAAATACAGAACTTCCTGTAGAAGGCACAAAAACTCCTTTGTCTTTGTTTTGAGTGATCCTCCTGACCTGCAATGTCATTGCTGCAACCTGAAATTATTCAAGGGGAATTAGATTTCTTTTTCTTTTTCTTTTTCTCTTTTTTTTTTTTGAAAAACAACTAGGGCGCCTCATGGAGGTTTTCACCCTAATTGCCTGCCCTGGGCGCCTCCAAGGGAGGTTTTCACCCAGAGATCTTATTCTCTTTTCTCTTTTTTTTTCCAACCCATTGACCGCCTCATGGAGGTTTTCAATCAATGAGCCAATCTGAGGCGCCTCCGAAGAGGTTTTCACCTTAGATTTTTATTTTCTTCTTATTTTCATTTTTTTTTTTTTAATCTTTTTTATTTTTTCTACCCTACCCTACTTGAAAAACAAAATCATTTTCAAGTATAAGAATACTTCCAATGGAGCCATGTGCACATCGAGATTAGAGAAAAAATGATGTGAAGGCTCGAAATGCATGCTTGGACAACTATCCGGACTTTAGAGACCAAATGATCTGACTTTGAAGGGATCAAACATAGTTGAGGAAGAGAGTACCGCTGCAACTTAGTCACCTTCTGAAACCATATCTCAATATAGCTTTGATATCCTTGGTCCTTTTGCTGATTTGGATCATTCTTCATGTCACCTTCTACCATGACCTTCTCATCTTCCTCTTTTTGCTGATCTTTCTCTTGAGTACATGGAGGATTTGATGGTAACCATGAAGGAACCCTCTCGATCTCTGATTCTGATCTCTTCTCTTCATCAAGTGCAGCCCATGGTTCTTTGATCTCCTCTTTGGAATCTTCTTTTTCCCTTGGTCCTTCAAGGTTGTCAATATAATCTCTATTTTGCAACACTCTTCCTGAGCTTTGGTGAACATCATTGAGCTCAAAAGGAGTCATTTGCACATGTGCTGCCTCAGCTTTGCAATTGGGTTGAGCTACTCCATTGTATGGTTTTGGAAATGGTGGTACGGGTAGTTGAGTGGAGGTGTGTAATTGAGATGGAGGTGGATGGCATTGTGGTTGGGCAGGCATTTGGGGTTTCCTTGGTGGAGCAAGAGGCGATGGTTGCGGACGAGTAGGTGGTGGAGGAAAAGAAGCGGGAGGAGTGTTGTATTGGGGCCTCCACCCCTGATGAGGTGCATTCCACTGAGGTTGTGGCTGAGCATAAGAGTGAAACGAATGAGCAGCTGGTTGGGCATAATATGGATCTATGAAGGAACAAGGAGGAGGTGTGAACCAGGAAGGATGAGCAGGGGGACCCCAAGAAGGCATGAAAGTGGCTTGATAGGGGTCATAATAGGTCTCGGGTGTCCCTTGCAGTTCCTGCTGGTAAGATCTAGGTCCATGCGGCCAACTTTGGTTCATGTAATAGAGTGATTCAGTGGCTCCTTTGGTTCTCTGATATGCAGCTTTGAATCTGGGTAAGGAAGGGCACTGATATGTAGGATGGTATTCTTCACAAACAAAACACACTTCTATGGAGTACAATGGACATTCGTTTCTAGGATGCTTTCTAGTGCACCTAGGACAAAAAATGACCAAAGCCCTCCTGGCTTCCTCTTGCTTCTTTTGGATCCACAGGGTATCCAATTGCCTGGCAAGAAACTGCCTCATATCACTCTTGAAATCTTCTATCTGATCTTCAAATTCGTCTTTGGACAAGGGACTGCTCCCAACATTTCTGCTTGTAGCCATTTGCTCTAGAGGAATGGTTTCTTCTTCTTCTTCCCTTGGGGTTCTTCAAATATGTCTTGCTATCCACCTAAGGGTTCTTTAATCACAGCCATCGAAGAAGAGAGAAGGTTGGCTGTGTGAAGCAGTGGGGGTGTTGTGCAATCATTTTTCTAACTTATCTCTACTCCTACAAGGCATGAAATGAAATCTTTTTGGTTGATTTTTGCTTTTTTCTACTTCTACCTGCAAAACTGAAATAGATTGAACTGCAACTAACTATCTTGCTAAAATGAAAATGCGGAATTGAAATGAAAGCAGGAAAGGACTAATCTATTTTGCTCAAATGAAATTGCAGGAATGAAATGCTAGTCTACGCTTGCGGAATTGAAATGCTAATCTACGCTTGCAGAAATGAAATTGCGGAATTGAAATGCTATTATATGAAAGCGAGAAATGCTAATATACTTTTGCATAAACGAAATTGCATAATGGAAATGAAATAAACTACTTAGCAGAAGATTGTAGTGGAAAATAGAAGAAAAACGGCAATCACCAATACTCTGACGCTTCCCCGGCAACGGCGCCAAAAAGATGGTGGGCCCCAGTATTGTAGCAATAATGCTACAACTCCTGGAACTCCCTTCTTTAATTTTATCAACCCGGTAGTTCGTAACAAACTTGGAAGCGACGGTGCTGTATGCACAAGTACTAGTTCTTGCCGCAGCTGTCACTTGGTCAGCTGGCACAAGTCCACTAGGAGCTTAAGCCAACTTCTATGAGCTCTTAGAAGAAGCTTTTTAATTGATGGATGAAAGCTAACTCGAAGGAAGCTAATCTAATTGCAAAAAGAAACTGAAAGCCAAAAAGAAACGCAAACCCTAGCAAACCCTAATTCTACCAGCTAGTCCTACTGACGCAAAGGAGAGCATGCAAACTACTGAAAGAGATGCCATTACTTCTATGAAGGTAAAATGCATGTGTCTAAGTTATCACTATCTGAAGAAAACATCTTTTTGTATTTTTGATTAAGTTGTTGGAATTATCATGCATGTGCTTCTAACTATTTTTGACTGTGCAGAGGTGGATCAAGGAGGAGAAATGCTTGGGAAAGGTTGGGAAGGTTCAGAGAGGGTCTAAGGGGTACCTAACACCCTTCCAGAGAGTGTCACAAAGTTTGGCTGCCAAGAAATCGTGTTTATGAGCTTCTACAGGAAGTCTGCAGGGGTTCTACAGGATGTTCAGGATTTCTACAGGATGTTCTGTAATTCTTCTACAGGATGTTTAGTAATGGAATTTTGGAGCATGGATGGAGGGAAAAAGGTGAAGGAATGAGTATGGAGGTGAAATAGGGGTATAGGGGAGTTCAAGACTTGGAGGATGGAGTTGAGGAGAAGGTGTAGATGGCTGGACTTGTTCTAAGAAGACTGAAGTAATGTTGCACACAAGATAGGGTTATGAGGGCAGTATGGCAATGTGAGGCAAGAAACCAAGTTGGGAGATGGAGAAGATGGGTTTGAGGGAGTCCGGGTAGATAGAGAAGTGGTACAGGTGCTCTGCAATTTGTGTTTCCAACTGAACCAACAAAGTCATGCAAGAAAACAAAGATCTAGCTATGCTACCCTAATATGATATGGCTAACAGTAACGAGAATGGACAACAGATTTATTTGCAAGGAAACCATGTATATTAACTATGCAATGAAGCATTCAAAGATCTGAACATGTAACCAACTTCTGCAAATGAAAACCAAACACTAATGATTGCATGGCAAAGCAAAGTCAGTGTTTTTGTGGGCAGCAAAGTCATCCTAGTCACAGCTCTTGATCCCACTAAGGGAGAGGTGAAACCACAGATGTTTGTTGGCCCTTTTCTTGAAGCTTTTTCTGTTAACAACCTATCAACTAAATCTGAGCATGAAAATCTATTTTACTCATCAAAAAAACAAACTAAATAACAAAACAAGATTTAGATCTAAATAGCAGATTTTATTCTAAGAATGCAGCAAAAACACATAAATATAATCAAAGGAGGTATTGGGCGCTTGAGATGGGCCCAACCCCAAGAGCTATAGCCTCCTAAGAGAGATTTAGAGCTGGTGCAAAGCTGGATTCATCTTTATTGAGCAAGAAAAGAAGAGTTACATCAAAACTGTCCACAAGGAGAACTTGAAAATGAGCTGAAAGCAAAGCTAATCTATTGCCTAAAAATCGGACTACAAAATGACTACAACAAGACTATGAAATCACTAACTACCGGCTACAAAATGACTAACCACTAGCTAACCAAAATGAGGCCCTAAGCCTTCTTATTTATACAAATTGAGGACCCCAACAATCCTCCTAAACTTTAGGGACTCGGCTGCACAAGACTTGTAGTTAACAACAATCCCACTTGACTTGCTTGGCTGCCCTTGTGCTGATTGATTTGGTGGCCCTTGAACTCCGAGCTGATGGTGGAGAATTCGAGGTAAGGGCCCATAAATGAAGGGGACACCTTCCTACAAATCCTCTCCCTTGTTCTCCCACGAATTTGGCTGCCAAGTGCTCATTAAGACCTTCAATTTTGTCTCCAAATTGACCAAAAAGGCTACACAAAGCACACATTAGACTTGTTGGCATAATGACTAACCCAATTCACTCTATTAGCATAAATATAATTAAAACATGCAATAAACTAATGAGAATGGTGGATTAAGTCAAATTAGGAGGTTGAATGAGCCCAAATAATTATCCATTTTTGGGGCTCATCATCACCCCCCTACTGAAAGTGTTGCTCATCCTCTGAGCAACCAATCTCTCTCCTCATCTTTGATGGCCCTGGTGGCCTCCTTGTCATGCCAAGCTTCTGAAGTGATGTCCTCTTTTCTGTCATGAAACCATGCTTCTTTGCTTCTTCCCACTGCATGTTCCTTTTCCTAGTGAATTCTTAGCCTTGGTATGATTGTGCAAGTATATTCAATCTGATGGCGGCAATGGTGGTGAAAGGATATGAAACCAGTGGAGGATGGAAGAAAAGAGTGGTTGCATGCCTCCTCAACAGACTTCAAGCTTCCAATCCCTCTCCATAATTGATTCTGGCCTGCCCAAAGGCTTCTATCGGATGTTTCTGTTAAAAATACAGAACTTCCTGTAGAAAGTCCTGTAGGATCCTGTAGAACTGTCTCAGCTTCCTGTAGAACTGTCTTTGAGTCCATCATCTTGATTTGATCTCTCTAGGTGAAGGTTTTTAGCTTCCTCATTCACAGATGATGGATCTCTTTGAAGGAGACTCTTCCTTTTGTTTAGCTGTGGTGTCCTCAATTGTAATTGGCTCCTCTCACTGTGGCTAGGGTCTGCCAACTTTTATCCACATGCTCCTTCTTGCCTTAAAGTACATGGAAGGCTCCGTTTTTTGCTTCCCTTTTTGCTTTGGAGATGTGCTTAGGGCATCTAGCACTGCTACCGCCTCCTTGGCCAAAATCTCAGGCGATTTCTCCCTTTGCTGCTCCGTTTCCAGACTTCCTGTAGAAAGTCCTGTGTCAACTGTTTTCTGGCTTCCTGTAGAAAGTGTCTTCACTGTTTTGGTCTGCGTGGCTGGGGGTGTCTTCCCTTTTAATTTTGGTGTGGTTGCCTTGGTTTTTTCTTCACTTGTTTAGACTTTTTCAGTCCTCTCTGCCCTGCTTTGCAATTGTTTCTTCCGGGGTGTTTGTGTCTTTATCTCACCTGCAGCTTTGGCCTCAACAGCTTGTCCTGTTTCTTGCTTTTCCTGTGGCTTCTCCTGTGATTTTTCCTATGATGGTCTTCCCTGGGTTTTCTTACCCTTAGCTTTCTTCCCCTCTATTTTCCTCTCTGCCTCGATGTGCTCCGGGTCCTTGCTGCTGGATGAGGTGAACTCTTCGGCCAGAGTCTGGCTGTCATCACCCTTGGACATATTGTGGAAAAACTCCCAAGAAATAGGGACAGTATAAGTATGGAGAGCATCTTCTACAAGGAGCTTGATAAGCCCATGATGGGCCAGCTGGTCTGGTGTTTCCTCCTTCAGTTTCGTGCTACACTTAACCAATGACTATATGAGGAAGTATGTAATGCTCAATTTTTGTTTTGAGGGCAAATCCATCGTGTGCCTGAGCTCTGTTAACAAGCGGAAGTGATAACCATACACAATGCTTAATCGCCCTTCACAGGTAATATATTTCACAATTTGAAGGCTGAATTCACCCCAAAATGGTTGTAGGCTAGCTCTCTGGACCCCATTTTTATCCTCTAAATACTGCTCTTCTGGTAGGAAGAATTCCTTTCTGGCTTTTTTTTTTTTGGCCCAACTTCCTTTCCTCCTTATCCCAGGGCATCTCCAATGGCAATCCAGTGATCCGGCTAATGAGTTCACAGGTAAATAGTCCTACCACCTCAGGAGTTTCCCTCAACTTCTTGGAGTCTGAGGGTTCCTTTCTGATAAACCCTCCAGGCATGGTGAAAACACCCTATTTTTGGCTTGATCTCTGGTTAAGGTGGAAATTCGGATGTGATTTTTCTTCTTGGTTCTTATGACAGAGTTTCATCACCGTGTAGATCTCTCCTCTCACCACTTCTCGGGTTATAATACTGCTGTTGCCCCAAAACTCGACTGATCAACAAGAATTAAGTTCTCACAGACATAATGTAGAGCTAATTTTTACACCAACCATGTAACAGTTGCAAAACAGAGATTGGATATGTGCACAGGTGAGTGTTACAATGGTTTATCGCTTCCAACAGAGGAATTTCTTAATAGGAACTGTGGAAGAGAATTTGACGCAGAACCAATTGAAACATTCCGTGTAACACACAGGAAAACTGCTATTCTGGATTCACAGGAAGACTTGTTCCATATTTTCTTATTCAAAAACAACTTTAATTCGCCACCTTTCAGATGTATCATGCATGGAAGAGTGTTTTTTCCAATCCTACCTCTCTCAGAACTCCAAATTCGATGAAGAAAAGTCCGGGCTTCTCTGGTCCAGAATGTTGTGCCATACTTCCTGTAGAAGACCCCACCCGTTTCCTGTAGAATGTTATTCTGCCTTTGAGTGAGCCCGATACACTAGAGAAATTCGAACCAGGCTGCAAAGCTCAGTGGAGGGCGATAGGTTAACCGATTGTGGGAGCAGAGGACACATACTTCGGCTAAGAATGTTGCAAGTGCAAATTAATCAGCGGATGGTGAGAGCCAGCCGAGCCTGTTTTTCAATTACAGCGTGATTCGTGGTGAGGAAGTGAAGTGGCCAGGCATACGTGGCCACATGCAGACTGCAGTGCTATCATGAACTGCATGTTCTCTTCTGGATCAGTTGCACTAGAGTTCAAACGGCCAACACTTCCTGTTTTTTTTTAATTTTCACGTGAGTCACCTGTCCACATGTACTGCGTGACTGCCGGCTGAGTGCTAGAGAAGACAATCGGCTTAACCTTGCTAATTCGTGGCTTAATCCCACCATTCCATTAACTCATGCCGTTTTTAAATTAAATTTGTGCAATAGAAGAACGAGTTTCAGTCACATACCTCGAAGTCGAATGGCTGCCGTGAGTTGTTGTGGGCTGTCATTGCTGCATGCATTTGATTTTATGGTTGCATGATGGCTTGGTTGCTGATTCATGGCTGGTTTCCTTGTGCAGGTGTCCTCTGGCCAGATGCATGCAACAAGAGTTCATTTCCACGTTCAGATCTGCACCCTCAAGCTGCTGCCATTGAATTTTCACAGGACCAGAACTTGTTTTCGCCATTTATCCCAAACGGTGAACCGGATTGATCTGAAAACTTATGAGCATGTTCCTATCATCATGGTGCACCTCCCATAGGAAAATCGTGATCAATGGATGCACAGATTTCGAGAAAATTAGAAAATGGCTGAAGATTTCAGAGACCAATTTCTCGGAAACCGTGCATCGGAATTGGCTGAAACTACTTGGGTAGGTTACCATCACTCATATGCATATCCCCATGAAACAGGTTTTGAAACGGATGCACGGATATGGAGAAAATGCAAAAATGGCTGATGGTGATGGAGGCTGATTTCTTGGAAACCGTGCATCGGAATTGGCTGAAACTTCTCAGGCGTGTTGCCATCACCCTTGTGCAATTCCCCATAAAATGGTTTTTCAAATGGAGGCATGGTTTTCAAGTTAGGGCAAAAACAAATTCTGTTCTAGGTATTTTTGCTTCAAGGCATTTTGCAAATTTTTGCATGGAAAGAAAAACTGAGCTTGGACTGTGATGCAGGTATGGAGATGATGGAGGAGGAGTTTGAAGATTGCAGGAGGACTTCTGAACCCTTGAGGAAGCTACCAAGTTCGCCAAACCACCTTTTTGGAATCCATTTCTAGCTTCCTGTAGAAATACAGAACTTCCTGTAGAAGGCACAAAAACTCCTTTGTCTTTGTTTTGAGTGATCCTCCTGACCTACAATGTCATTGCTGCAACCTGAAATTATTCAAGGGGAATTAGATTTCTTTTTCTTTTTCTTTTTCTCTTTTTTTTTTTGAAAAACAACTAGGGCGCCTCATGGAGGTTTTCACCCTAATTGCCTGCCCTGGGCGCCTCCAAGGGAGGTTTTCACCCAGAGATCTTATTCTCTTTTCTCTTTTTTTTTCCAACCCATTGACCGCCTCATGGAGGTTTTCAATCAATGAGCCAATCTGAGGCGCCTCCGAAGAGGTTTTCACCTTAGATTTTTATTTTCTTCTTATTTTCATTTTCATTTTTTTATCTTTTATCTTTTTTCTACCCTACCCTACTTGAAAAACAAAATCATTTTCAAGTATAAGAATACTTCCAATGGAGCCATGTGCACATCGAGATTAGAGAAAAAATGATGTGAAGGCTCGAAATGCATGCTTGGACAACTATCTGGACTTTAGAGACCAAATGATATGACTTTGAAGGGATCAAACATAGCTGAGGAAGAGAGTACCGCTGCAACTTAGTCACCTTCTGAAACCATATCTCAATATAGCTTTGATATCCTTGGTCCTTTTTCTGATCTGGATCATTCTTCATGTCACCTTCTACCATGACCTTCTCATCTTCCTCTTTTTGCTGATCTTTCTCTTGAGTACATGGAGGATTTGATGGTAACCATGAAGGAACCCTCTCGATCTCTGATTCTGATCTCTTCTCTTCATCAAGTGCAGCCCATGGTTCTTTGATCTCCTCTTTGGAATCTTCTTTTTCCCTTGGTCCTTCAATGTTGTCAATATAATCTCTATTTTGCAACACTCTTCCTGAGCTTTGGTGAACATCATTGAGCTCAAAAGGAGTCATTTGCACATGTGCCTCAGCTTTGCAATTGGGTTGAGCTACTCCATTGTATGGTTTTGGAAATGGTGGTATGGGTAGTTGAGTGGAGGTGTGTAATTGAGATGGAGGTGGATGGAATTGTGGTTGGGCAGGCATTTGGGGTTTCCTTGGTGGAGCAAGAGGCGATGGTTGCGGACGAGCAGGTGGTGGAGGAAAAGAAGCGGGAGGAGTGTTGTATTGGGGCCTCCACCCCTGATGAGGTGCATTCCACTGAGGCTGTGGCTGAGCATAAGAGTGAAACGAATGAGCAGCTGGTTGGGCATAATATGGATTTGTGAAGGAACAAGGAGGAGGTGTGAACCAGGAAGGATGAACAGGGGGACCCCAAGAAGGCATGAAAGTGGCTTGATAGGGGTCATAATAGGTCTCGGGTGTCCCTTGCAGTTCCTGCTGGTAAGATCTAGGTCCATGCGGCCAACTTTGGTTCATGTAATAGAGTGATTCAGTGGCTCCTTTGGCTCTCTGATATGCAGCTTTGAATCTGGGTAAGGAAGGGCACTGATCTGTAGGATGGTATTCTTCACAGACAAAACACACTTCTATGGAGTACAATGGACATTCGTTTCTAGGATGCTTTCTAGTGCACCTAGGACAAAAAATGACCAAAGCCCTCTTGGCTTCCTCTTGCTTCTTTTGGATCCACAGGGTATCCAATTGCCTGGCAAGAAACTGCCTCATATCACTCTTGAAATCTTCTATCTGATCTTCAAATTCGTCTTTGGACAAGGGACTGCTCCCAACATTTCTGCTTGTAGCCATTTGCTCTAGAGGGATGGTTTCTTCTTCTTCTTCCCTTGGGGTTCTTCAAATATGTCTTGCTATCCACTTAAGGGTTCTTTAATCACAGGCATCGAAGAAGAGAGAAGGTTGGCTGTGTGAAGCAGTGGGGGTGTTGTGCAATCATTTTCCTAACTTATCTCTACTCCTACAAGGCATGAAATGAAATCTTTTTGGTTGATTTTTGCTTTTTTCTACTTCTACCTGCAAAACTGAAATAGATTGAACTGCAACTAACTATCTTGCTAAAATGAAAATGCGGAATTGAAATGAAAGCAGGAAAGGACTAATCTATT
Source organism: Pinus tabuliformis (assembly GCA_031772625.1). Lineage (NCBI taxonomy): Eukaryota > Viridiplantae > Streptophyta > Pinopsida > Pinales > Pinaceae > Pinus > Pinus tabuliformis. The sequence continues at coordinate 72,268,949 of CM062815.1, read as the reverse complement.
TTGCTCAAATGAAATTGCAGGAATGAAATGCTAGTCTACGCTTGCGGAATTGAAATGCTATTCTATGAAAGCGAGAAATGCTAATATACTTTTGCATAAACGAAATTGCATAATGGAAATGAAATAAACTACTTAACAGAAGATTGTAGTGGAAAATAGAAGAAAAGCGGCAATCACCAATACTCTGACGCTTCCCCGGCAATGGCGCCAAAAAGATGGTGGGCCCCAGTATTGTAGCAATAATGCTACAACTCCTGGAACTCCCTTCTTTAATTTTATCAACCCGGTAGTTCGTAACAAATTTGGAAGCGACGGTGCTGTATGCACAAGTACTAGCTCTTGCCGCAGCTGTCACTTGGTCAGCTGGCACAAGTCCACTAGGAGCTTAAGCCAACTTCTATGAGCTCTTAGAAGAAGCTTTTTAATTGATGGATGAAAGCTAACTCGAAGGAAGCTAATCTAATTGCAAAGAGAAACTGAAAGCCAAAACGAAACGCAAACCCTAGCAAACCCTAATTCTACCAGCTAGTCCTACTGACGCAAAGGAGAGCATGCAAACTACTGAAAGAGATGCCATTACTTCTATGAAGGTAAAATGCATGTGTCTAAGTTATCACTATCTGAAGAAAACATCTTTTTGTATTTTTGATTAAGTTGTTGGAGTTATCATGCATGTGCTTCTAACTATTTTTGACTGTGCAGAGGTGGATCAAGGAGGAGAAATGCTTGGGAAAGGTTGGGAAGGTTCAGAGAGGGTCTAAGGGGTCCCTGACACCCTTCCAGAGAGTCTCACAAAGTTTTGCTGCCAAGAAATCGTGTTTATGAGCTTCTACAGGAAGTCTGCAGGGGTTCTACAGGATGTTCAGGATTTCTACAGGATGTTCTGTAATTCTTCTACAAGATGTTTAGTAATGGAATTTTGGAGCATGGATGGAGGGAAAAAGGTGGAGGAATGAGTATGGAGGTGAAATAGGGGTATAGGGGAGTTCAAGACTTGGAGGATGGAGTTGAGGAGAAGGTGTAGATGGCTGGACTTGTTCCAAGAAGACTGAAGTAATGTTGCACACAAGATAGGGTTATGAGGGCAGTATGGCAACGTGAGGCAAGAAACCAAGTTGGGAGATGGAGAAGATGGGTTTGAGGGAGTCCAGGTAGATAGAGAAGTGGTACAGGTGCTCTGCAATTTGTGTTTCCAACTGAACCAACAAAGTCATGCAAGAAAACAAAGATCTAGCTATGCTACCCTAATATGATATGGCTAACAGTAACGAGAATGGACAACAGCTTTATTTGCAAGGAAACCATGTATATTAACTATGCAATGAAGCATTCAAAGATCTGAACATGTAACCAACTTCTGCAAATGAAAACCAAACACTAATGATTGCATGGCAAAGCAAAGTCAGTGTTTTTGTGGGCAGCAAAGTCATCCTAGTCACAACTCCTGATCCCACTAAGGGAGAGGTGAAACCACAGATGTTTGTTGGCCCTTTTCTTGAAGCTTTTTCTTTTAAAAACCTATCAACTAAATCTGAGCATGAAAAGCTATTTTACTCATCAAAAAAACAAACTAAATAACAAAACAAGATTTAGATCTAAATAGCAGATTTTATTCTAAGAATGCAGCAAAAACACATAAATATAATCAAAGGAGGTATTGGGTGCTTGAGATGGGCGCAACCCCAAGAGCTATAGCCTCCTAAGAGAGATTTAGAGCTGGTGCAAAGCTGGATTCATCTTTATTGAGCAAGAAAAGAAGAGTTACATCAAAACTGTCCACAAGGAGAACTTGAAAATGAGCTGAAAGCAAAGCTAATCTATTGCCTAAAAATCGAACTACAAAATGACTACAACAAGACTATGAAATGACTAACTACCAGCTTCAAAATGACTAACCACTAGCTAACCAAAATGAGGCCCTAAGCCTTCTTATTTATACAAATTGAGGACCCCAACAATCCTCCTAAACTTTAGGGACTCGGCTGCCCAAGACTTGTAGTTAACAGCAGTCCCACTTGACTTGCTTGGCTGCCCTTGTGCTGATTGATTTGGTGGCCCTTGAACTCCGAGCTGATGGTGGAGAATTCGAGGTAAGGGCCCATAAATGAAGGGGACACCTTCCTACAAATCCTCTCCCTTGTTCTCCCACGAATTTGGCTGCCAAGTTCTCATTAAGACCTTCAATTTTGTCTCCAAATTGACCAAAAAGGCTACACAAAGCACACATTATACTTGTTGGCATAATGACTAACCCAATTCACTCTATTAGCATAAATATAATTAAAACATGCAATAAACTAATGAGAATGGTGGATTAAGTCAAATTAGGAGGTTGAATGAGCCCAAATAATTATCCATTTTTGGGGCTCATCAGATGGCATGGAAGCTAAGGTGAATGGCATGGATGCTAAAATTGATGGCATGGATGATAAGATGGAAGAATTGAAGATAAATATGAATAAGTTGCTACAATAAATGGTCACTAAGGGTGAAAGGGTACTAAAGGAAACTCATGATGAGAACAAAAGAAATGTTAATCATGATTCCATAGACTCTAATGTTGGATCGAAGACTCACCATGTTCCAAAAATCGATATGAGGAAGTTTGATGGCAAGGATCCCGCCACATGGATATTACAGATGGAGCAATTCTTCGATCACAATAATATGCAAAACACACAAAAGGTATGTATGGAAACTTTATATTTGGAACCAAATAAGTTTGTATGGTATCAATGACTTTGCTCTCGTAAACAATTTATCACTTGGGCAATTTTTACGGAAGAATTGATAGCACATTATGAGGATACAAAAAGCAACACTTTTTTTAGCCAATTGATAAGTCTCAAATAAAAGGGTTCAATAATGGAGCACATTGAGGAGTTCCAAAAATTGAACATAAGGGTAAAAGATATTCCAGAGGAGCATAGGATTGATGTGTTCATAGGGTCTTTAAAGGATAATATCCAACTTGATGTTCACCTTTGGGAACCTGATTCATTAGAGAAGGAATTCAGGTTAGTAAGAAAAATGGAAAGCAAAATTATGGCAACCAGGAAGCATACCACTCACAACTATAAAGACGGAAGTGTTGTTGCCCCTAGTCTTCCACAACCTATAAGGTTGACACCACAACAATTGGAAGAAAAAAGAGCAAAAGGGCTTTGTTACAATTGTGATAGCAAGTACACTGAAGGTCATAAGTGTGCTGAGAAGAAATTATTCTACGTAGATTGTGAAGAGGAAGAAGAAAAGGAGCAAGAAAGGGAAAAAGAAGAAGATATACTCCAGGAACAAAGCCTAGATGAAGAACGAACAAATCCAACCATATCTTGTAATGCATTGGCAGGAATTACCACTCCTCAAACCATCAAGATACAAGGACAAATCAAGAAGAAAAAGGTAATAGTGTTGATTGATTCAGGAAGCACCCACAATTTTATTCATTGTAAGGTAGAAAAAGAATTGAATTGCTTCCTATATCCAGCACCAGAGTGTCAAGTGATGATTGCAAATGGAGGAACAATAATTTTCTCTGGAAAGTGCCATAATATCAAGCTATCCATGGGAGAATATGTATTGACTAGCTCAATGCTTTCCATTCCAATGGGAGGTGTTGATGTTGTACTAGGAGTCCAATGGCTACAATCCTTGGGTACAATAGCTTTTAATTTTCAAGAACTTTTCATCAAATTTTCTACGGAAGGAAAGGAAGTTGAATTAAGGGGTATTGCAGGGGAACCAGGAAAGATAATCAGCTCTAATGGTATGACAAAGCTTCTAAAAAAGGAGCAAAGAGGTGTAATTGCACAATTATGTTCACTAGATGTTTCCACATCGGAATCATCTATTTCTCCAGATCTCCAAAAAGTCCTGGACAATCATTCCAAGGTATTTGAGACTCCCAAAGGTCTCCCACCTATGCGTGATCATGATCATGCTATTCATCTGATTCCAGGAAGTGTTCCTCCAAACATCAGGCCGTACAGATATCCCTATGTCCAAAAGAGTGAAATTGAACGTATGGTTGCAGAAATGCTAGAGGCTGGTATAATTCAACCGAGTCAAAGTTCTTTCTCTACTCCAGTAGTATTGGTGCACAAGAAGGATGGATCATGGCACATGTGTCTGGATTATAGGGAGCTCAACAAGCTCACTATTAAAGATAAGTTCCCCATTCCTGTCATTGATGAATTACTGGATGAATTGCATGGATCAATTTACTTCACCAAGTTGGATCTTCGTTAGGATATCATCAAATCAGAATGAAGACTGAAGACATTCCGAAAACAACATTTAGAACTCATGAGGGTCATTATGAATTTTTGGTCATGCCTTTTGGCCTTACCAATGCACCTTCAACATTTCAAGGTTTGATGAATTCAATTTTCAAACCATTCCTTAGAAAATTTGTGTTAGTATTTTTTGATGATATACTAATCTACAACAAGTCTTGGAAGGATCATGTTGAACATGTTGACAGGGTGCTACAACTATTGGAGGAGAAACAATTATATGCAAAAAGATCCAAATGTTTCTTTGGAGTCCAGGAGGTGGAATATCTGGGTCATATTGTATCTCATGAAGGAGTTAAGGTAGACCCTAGCAAAATTAAAGCCATTAAGGAATGGAAAATCCCCACATCCATAAAGCATCTGTGAGGATTTCTCAGGTTGACAGGGTATTATCGCAAGTTTGTTAAGAATTATGGGAGAATAGCAGCACCTCTAACAACATTATTGAAGAAAGATGCATTTTCATGGACTCCGGAAGCAACAAAGGCCTTTGAACATCTTAAAGAGGCAATGTGCCAAGCACCGGTCTTAGCTACACCGAACTTCACAAAAACCTTTATTGTGGAATGTGATGCTTCAGGAAATGGAATTGGTGCTGTTCTAATGCAAGATGAAAGACCCATTGCTTTTGAAAGTCGTCCAATCAAGGGAAAGTTTTTAAGCACAACTATTTATGAGAAGGAAATGTTGGCAATACTCCATGCACTTAAGAAATGGCGACCCTACCTAATGGGAAGACACTTCAAGGTAAAAACGGATCATGATAGCCTTAAATACTTTTTAGAACAAAGATTATCCTCTGAAGAGCAACAAAATGGGTCACAAAGATGTTGGGTTATGACTTTGAAATCATCTACAAAAAAGGGAAGCAAAATGTGGTGGCAGATGCACTCTCAAGAAAGGATGAGGATGTGGAAGCATTGTTGTGCGCCATTTCTATTATCCAACCAGATTGGATAAACGAAGCAAGGGAGGAATGGAAGAATGACGAAGAAGTGTGGGCACTTATTCGAAAGTTACAACAAGATTCCAGTACGTCTGATACATTAGGTGGCAAAATGATTCGTTATGGTACAAAGATCGCTTTTACCTCTATAAGAATTCCCAGCTAAAACAAAAGATTCTTATGGAATTGCACACTTCTCCCTTAGGAGGGCACTCAGGATTTTTAAAAACTTACCACAGGGTTAAGAAGGAATTTTTTTGGGATGGCTTTAAATCAGATATTCAAAAGTTTGTGGTGGAATGTTTGGTTTGCCAACAAAATAAAGTTGAAACAATTAAGACACCGGGTCTATTACAACCTTTATCCATTCCAAGCCAACGTTGGGAGGAGGTTTCAATGGATTTTATCACAGGTTTACCCAAGTTTGAGGGAAAGAGTGTCATCATGGTGGTAGTTGACAGACTTACCAAGTATGCACACTTTTGTGCATTATCACATCCATTTAAAGCTAGTACAGTTTCTACTGCATTTATGGAAACAATTCAAAAGCTACATGGAAACCCAAAGATTATTGTAAGTGACAGAGATCCCATTTTCACTGGAAATTTTTGGACAAAATTATTTTTTTGTCTTGGTACTCAGTTAGCTCATAGCTCATCTTATCATCCTCAATTTGATGGGCAAACTGAGATAGTAAACAAATGTTTGGAAGGATATCTTCGTTGCTTTGTATCTGATAAACAGACACAATGGGTCAAATGGTTGCCTCTGGCTGAATGGTGGTATAACACTTCCTTCCATACAGCAACAAAAATGACCCCATTTATGGCACTTTATGGGTATCAACCACCATCCATCACATCATATTTAAGAGAAAATTCTAAGGTTCAGGCAGTGGAACATCACATCAAACATCAACAACAAGTCCTCCAACTCTTAAAGGATAACCTCATGTTGGCACAGAATAGAATGAAACAACAGGCATATCAACATCGCAGTGAAAGAAGTTTTGATGTAGGTGATTGGGTATTCCTACGGCTACAACCATATAAGCAAATGTCCCTCAAGCAAGCTAAGAAGGATAATAAATTATCACCAAAGTATTATGGTCCGTACAAGGTGTTGCAAAAGATTGGTACTATGGCATACAAATTGGAGCTTCCTGTAGCTTCTCGATTGCACCCAGTTTTCCATGTTTCATGTTTAAAGAAGGTTATAGGCGACAAGCTCCTAGTTCAAACAATATTGCTAGAACTTGACGAGGAAGGAAAAATTATATTGGAACCGGAAGCAGTCACAGAAACAAGAACTCGACAGCTACGAAATCGATCAATTTCAGAGTATCTTATCAAGTGGAAGAACTTATCTGCTGAAGATTCCACATGGGAGGATGAGAATTTTATGCAGAAGTATCCAGAACTACTCAAGCGTTGAGGACAACACTTTTTTGAAGGAGAGGGGCATGTTGGGTCCCTATAATACTAGTGATTACCCCATTACTATTGTAGTTATACCCCTTATTAATATTGTTGTGCCCCTATTGCCCCCATATTGTTATTACTGTGCCCTATAGAATCCCTCTATTGTTATTTTTGTGGCTTTATATTATTATTGTTAGGTCGGCTGGATTATATTGTGACTCCTTAGACTCCTATATATAGAAATGAGGTTTTTTCATTTGAACCATCCAAGAATTGTTCATTCATGTAATGTAAAAGAGGTTTCCCCCTCGAAGAGGCTGAATTCTAAGGCGTTGATCTATCTTTTCTATCTTTTCTTGAGCTGGTTGCATAACAAAAGTTCTGTTGACTGATGATATATGATGGTACAAGTGTCCTTTGGATCATCCTTGGGCATGGAGTCTTCGTATAATAATCAGGCGCCACTCCAGTGGTCAATACCTTCTATTCTATTTGAGTTGCATTAAATTTGTTTCATTGTTGGACTGAAATTTTCAATTGCGAATCCTACAACTCCGACATCTTTCTTTTTCATCTTCTTGATATTCTACAGTGAGAAGGTGATTGACTCTTACTTTAAATTTACTAACTTTACTGGTATGACAATAATTATGATCTCGAGTATAAGCAGGTGGGGGGATTCCTCCATGTGAGGATGAAATTTACATTAAATCTCATTGTTATGATTTTATATGCAGTGGGATCTCCTTAGTCCAAAATAGGATTCTGCCATGTGAGGATGAAATTTACATTGAATATCCTTGTTATGATTTTCTATGGAGTGGGATCTCCTTATTCCAACATATTATACCAAACAATAGCGGAAGAGTCATTCCTCCCTCCAAGGCATATCAAGAATCCAAGAAATTGATCTTTTTGAATTCAATAAGTTTTTTTTTTGTCTGTGATTAATGTCTACGTGTATTTGTTCTTGTAGGTCAAAGGATTTGAAACTCCAGCCGAGGTGGACACTTGGCTAGTGGAAAACCCAATGCAATGCACCGGAGCTCTTCATTTCATTTTAGGATATTCATATTATATGGTGGATAGGTTGGGGTATGTGATCCAAACTAATTCTACCAGTGTGTAACAACGGGGTATTACTTGACATTTATTAGGAGGTTAGTCTTTAATTTTTCATCTATTTCAATTGGTTTGTTAAAGTTGTTTTACCTTCTTTCCTTGAACCAAACACATAATATTGGTCTTAGTTACCATGCAAAAAGGTAATGAGTGAATTTGGTTAAACTGGTTTAATCTATTGCAACTTTATTCTTGGTTTTATTCAAAATGAATGTGTCAAATTCAACCAATTTAATAACAAATCACAAATCATAGACAAACTTAATATTTATTTATTTTTAATGATTTTATTTTTATTATTATTATTGTCTATATGAAATGTTTTAGGAACTAAGTAATTTGATTAGAAACTAAGTGTTTTGATGTCTCTCTATAATTACTAGTGATTTAATTTATATAACCATGATAGTTATAGTTTAGTTGTTAAACAAATAGTAAAACAATTGTTATTGCACATTATTCATAAGTATTAATTAACTTGTCATTAGAATATAATTTAATACTAAATCACAAATTACAGATCATCCCAACTCCATTTTTCTCTGCAAAAGAAAGCAATCTTGTTTAAAACATGATGCCATTTGAGAGATAACAATAAAATTTTTGTCCCATATTCCCCCACCTTCACTACCACAAACACAATTGCATTCAGCTCTATATCAATCATGTACAATACCTATGAACTTTGTAGGAGACAAATGGTTGTGCAAATCAAGTTTCTTGGAATTTACATCTCATTCAATTGAAACTAAGTTTGTCCATATCAATTTGAACAAAACATTTCCAAAGAAATAAAGTTATAAAGCTTCATTACAGCCAATGAGGTAGGGTGCTCACCAAAAAGCATCCTTTTAGCAAAAAGAAAATTACTTTCATTTCTATTTTTTTATGAAAGCTTTAATTGATCACCTCACAGAGTGTCAATAGTCCAGACTCAACTATATTTAAATGACTCCAACCATCTATATTTAAACTAAGTTGCAAGTACTAGCTACTATGTAGCACTTACTTGATATAAGTGTTAATGTTTTACAATTCATTTTTGTAAAATTTAATATATTTTTAGTAGTTTAATATTTATATATATTTGATAATTTAAATTTAAAAATTTAATAATAAAAAATTTCATTAAAAAATTAATTTATATTAAGATCATTCACATATATTAAAAACAATATTTAATAATATAAATAAGAAAAATTATATTTTGATAAATCAAATATTTAAAAAACAATATTTAAAAACAAATACAAATAGAATATATTCTATATTTTGGCTTAATTAAATTCTACTAAAGATATTAGATATTATAAGTTATAGTTATATTTATAGGTATGTTTATTTTGGAATTGAGTTTTTAGAATTGTAATTTAGGTGGTTTAAATTTATTTAAAAATGATTGTTTTTTTGCCTTTTTAATTAAAATGATTAATTTTAAAAATGACATATGAACAAGTGTCATATGAAATGAATTATGTTTTTTTGGGTATGTGATATTTATAACCCCTGGTATTGTCCATAGTAGTAGGGATAAATCTTGTTATATGTTTTTTTTTAATTTTTATATGTTTGACTAAACTTGGAGTGGTTTGCCTTCGCTCAACATTCTTTAGTTTCAAAGGAGAATTCTATGAGAAAGTAACAAGTGTTGCAATGGGATTCCCCCTTTCTCCTATTGTAGAAAATCTATACATGGAAAAATTTGAGTAGAAAGCAATGAAATCCTACCTGTTAAAATCTAAAATATGGAAAATGTACGTTGATGATACCAATGTGAATTGGTCGCATGGCAAAGAAGAGCTTAATAAATTCCTAAATCATCTTAACGGTATATTGGAGGACATAAAATTCATTATGGCACTAAAGGACAACGATTGTATTCTTTTCCTTGATGTTTTAATTACTAGAAACAATGATGGAACCCTAGGACATCAAGTTTTCAGAAAAAAATACACATACTAACAATTATCTTCATGCAGACTCCCATCATTACCTATCTCAGAAATTTCGAGTTTTAAATACCTTGACATTAAGAGCTATTAGAAAATAAATAAGGATCACTTGGAGTAAGAGTTGTGCCACCTCAGTAAGGTCTTCAAGGAGATTGGTGATAAGAATAAGGACATCTCTAAGGCCATAAAGAAAGTTAAAGAAAATATAAACAACTTACAGAGATATACTGGTCTACAGCCTTCTAGCAGAAAAGCACACCTTCCATACATTTGTGAGTTGACTGATACAATAGTTGACGTTCTCATAAACAGGAATATTGGTTCAATATTCAAGGCATTTGAAACAATAAGGAAAAAAATGAAATTAGTTAAGGATAGCATAGATCAAATCCAGTTAAAGGGGGTCTATAAGATCAATTTTTATGGTGGAAAAATCTAGATAGGTAAAACGAGAAACTCATTCAAAACAAGAATTAAGGAGCATTGTGCTGGCATTAGAAATCAAAGATTTTGCACATCTGCTCTTACGGAGCATGCCTTTCACATTGAACATCACCTCTGCGTAGAGGATGCTACTATCATTGCTAATAAATATCACTATTTCAAAAGAAGACTTAGAGAGGCTTTAGATATTCTGAGACATCCTAATAACCTCAATCTGGATGGAGGTCTTGAGGTGAGTAGGAGTTGGCTCCCTTTGTTCTCTCAACTTTAAGTTTTGTTCCCTCCCCTTCTAACATTAAATTAATTTAGGATTAATTAACTAATACATATATTAATTAATTAATTTAGTAATGATTAATTAATTAATTAATTGATTGACTGGTTAATTTACATTATTAATTAGTTAATTAAGTAATGGTATTAATATATTAATTTGGTTATTAACGATACTAATACTTTAATATTAATCATTATTCTACTGTTATTTATTAATATTAAGAATTAAGCATTAATTAAATTATTAATTAACTATATTAATTAATTGATTAATTATTTACAAATAATTAGTTAATTAACTAATGATATTAATTAATTAATTTGGTAATTAATTAAGCTTAAACCTCTCGTTGGCCAAACTAAATCCTTTGTCAAAGATTTGTCTTCGTTTGTTAACAAGTTAAAGGGTATTAGACTAGATTCAGATGATAATTTAGTGAGTTTCGATGTGGTCTCTTTATACACTAATATCCCCATTAATGAGGCCATTGAAGTCATCAATCACATTACAGATCCAAATACTGCTTATTTAGTTAAAATTTGTCTCACCTCTACTTTCTTTAGTTTCGAAGGGGAATTTTATGAACAAACCTGTGGTGTTGCCATGGGTTCACCCCTTTCCGCCGTGGTGGCTAATCTTTTCATGGAGGACTTTGAATCCAAGGCCTTGTCATCATCTCTATTCCAACCCAAGCTTTGGAAAAGGTTTGTGGATGACACTTGCGTCGTCTGGTCTCATGGTAAAGAAAAGTTGGAGTTGTTTTTCCAACATCTTAACAATCAATCTAGTTCCATAAAGTTCACTATGGAATGTGAAGTTGATGGTAGCCTGCCTTTTCTCGACATTCTTATTTCAAAAAGGGATGATGATTCTTTCTCTCATCAAGTTTTTCGAAAGAAAACTCACACAGAGCAATATCTTCATGCGAGTTCACATCATTTCCCTGCTCAAAAGCTAGGTGTTCTCAACACCTTAGCCACTCGGGTGTTACGAGTTTCTGATGAAAATCACCTCAAAGATGAAAAAACCCACCTCCTTAAGGTTTTTAATAAGAATGGTTATAGTAGGTCCCAATGTCTTAGAGCTTTCCTTAAGGCTGAAAAAGGTCCTAGGAATAAGAATGATCCCAAGGATCGGTTTTCTGGAGTGCATCTTCTATTTATTCAAGGTACCACCGTCCACGAATAAGATTGCAAGGATCCTAAAAAAGAATAAGGTTCCTCGACATTTAGGCCCCTTAGCACTATTCAGAGCTCTCTAAGATTATAGTAAGGACCTTGTGAACCCAAAAGATGGGAAATGTGTTTACATCATTCCATGCTCCTGTGAGACTCCATATATTGGTGAAACCGGTCGATCAATAAATCAAAAGATTTATGAGCATGCCACTGACATGAAGCATGGAAGGTCGCACTCCTCTGCTTTGTCATAACATGTGGAAAAGATAAATCATTACATCTGCGTCGAAGAGGCCAAGATCATTGCAAGGATTCACCATTTTCATCATCGTAAATTTAGGGAGGCCTTGGAAATTGAAAATATGCCTATTAATCTGAATAGAGACAATGGTTGGAGTATCAGCAGGTGTTTGACCCCTGCTCTATCTTCCTAGGTTCTCTCTCTCTTTTCTCTTTTTTTTTCTAGGTCTAACTTTATTATTAGATTTTGATTAAAAGACTTTATTATTAAATTTTGATTAGAAGACCTTCCTTTGGTTTAGTAATATTATTAATAAAATCAATTTTATTAATAATATTATTTATAATAATAAAATTTATTATAATACTAATTATTTATTAATAATATTATTTATAATAAAATTATTTTGGAACAACTTGGTTTGACCTTTTCACCTTCCTTAATCAAAACACACACACACACAAACACACACACATATATATTATTTATTTCTTACTATAGAATAGTTTTTATATTATTAATATATTCTTTATTTCTAACTGTTCTTGAGTCAAACTAGTTGTTATATTCTAACGACTAGTTAGCTTTTCTCTTCATCTATTTATTTCGATGCCTAGATCTAGTTCATCATCTTGTCCTGAAGATAAACCACACTGGTTGGTTCGAAACGCGTCGACGAGATTTTCTCATATGAAATGAAATGATATGTTAAGGTCCACGAGACTAAAAATAGTCTATGAGACCATTAGTTCCCTGTTTTTCGCCTTTTTCAATTCAGTCATTTTCTTATTCAAATTGATGATGAGCTGGTCCAACCTTCCAACAATCCCCTTGCTAAAAAGACATTGCCAAGAAATCGATGCTAACATATTCCCATAATTTTCTTTGATGTATTTGAATGCATCACATTCTAAAATGAAATGTCTTTTCTGATTCCACTGCCCCAAATGTGAAAAGTGTGCACACCCGTTCTTCCTAAACTTCTTTAGGTATTTTCCACCATCCTATTTCACATCGAAGTTGATGTGAGTTGGTATTTAATTTAGCAATAAGAACATTTTCCCTCCACGAAATGCTAGCCCAATGAACTATTTTTGTTGTAGATCACACGTTGGGTTGAATTCATCAATGTAGTACTTCTTCTTTCTACCCAACTCTTTTCCATATACCCTTTTACGAAACTTCTCCATAAAAAAAATCTTTATCTCCATGCAATTTGTGGCACAGGCATTGAGGTAGATATTCCATTTTTGCATCCATGTGTAGTTTTGTTCCATCCATGTTTTTTTTCTTTCACTCATGCCTTCATTGAAGATAACATTAGGCCATCTACCTACTCCCATTTGCTTAATTATTTTTAGATATCTTATGAGCCACACCATAGAAAGTGCTTCAATGGGAGTTGCTCCTGTTTCACTCAACATTATCTCATAAGGTACCGAACTTTTTTTTTTGAACTTGCTCATGATCAAGTGTTTTTGGATTTTCTCAATTTGTTTCCATTTTGAGACGGGGGTGTTGCTTGCCCACAATTCACACCCATATAGTATCACTGGACAAAATAGGAGTCCAAAAAGCACTTTAATCGTTTTCCAATCCCATAACTCTGCTTCTCTACATCTGTTTTGAAGAGAATATAATGCTTTCCACCCTCCTAAAATTCTCTTCTTTCTGCAGTCCTCCCAATTATGTATGTTGTTGAAATCAATCCCGAGGTACTTGTACTCACTTACTTCTTCAAGAATGTTTCGTTAAAAGAAGAAAGTATGTTGACTTTGCTTCCTTTTATTAGGGAAAATCATTATTTTGGTCTTGGTAGTATTGACTTTCATCATCATTTCTCTACAAAAATTCTCAAGGGCATATAGGTGCATTTGCAATCCATGGGCCGATTTAGAAATCAACACAGTATCATTAGCATATAAAAGAAGCTTTATCACAAACTCCCCCAACCGAACACCATCTCCACCTTGCAGATTAAACCACTCTTCTAGTTTATCAATATATAAACCAAAAAGAGTAGGGGATAAAGGGAAACCTTGCTTGACTCCAATGTCACTTCTAAAGCATTCTAAAATACCTGCTGAGGTTCTAATTTTGACTTTCACCTCTTCATAAAGTCTATGGACAACGACTCTATAATGTAAAGGAGTTTCAAGTTCTTCCATTCTATGCCACAACTTATTTCTACGGACTGTGTCAAATGCCTTTTTGAATTCAACAAAGCAACATAATACTTCTTCTTTGTCCTCCCAAACCTTTTCAACAATGTGTCTCAACATGATACTATGATCCACTCTAGAATGTTTTGGCCTAAAACCTCCTTGTCCTCTTTCCCTCTTTTCTTTTACTTCTACCCACTTACTGATTCTAGTTTCTACCACGCTGCCGAAAAGCTTTGCAAACAAAGGATTGATAACAATGGTTCTATAGTTGGAAGGATTATTAATGTCTCCACTTTCAAAAAGGGGTATTGCTAGGCTAGTTGTCTAGTCGCCTAAGAGTCCTTAATGAATTATGTTATTGAATATTTCCATGATGTGCGGTGCAATAGTGTTCATTCCCCATTTTAGATACTTTGCTTGAAGTTCAACAAGTCCTCTGCCTTTTCTGTTTTCAGCTTCTTAATTCCAATTTCCACCTCATGCAACGTGAAGAGATTTGAAGTTGTGTTGATCCTAGGGGGAGGCTCCACATCAGATTCTTTCTCATAGAGTTGCCTTACATATTCAAGCCATTGATTGGATGTAATATTATTTTCAATTTGCTTCTTCCTTGGTTGAAGTTCCTGCCAGAAAATCTTTGGATTATTATTTCTTAGATGTATTAACTCTTCTCGCCTTGTTTGCATGAAATCATCTTTTTTCCTTTTTAGTATCTGCTTATATAACTTTACACTCATCTTCTCCTTGCGTGCCTTTTTCAAGGTTCTCTTTGCCATTTTTCATTCCTCATCAAACCAAGCATTTATAGGAAAACAATTTGATTCCAATTTCCTATTTTTTGCTCTTTTGCACTTCTCAAGTGCATTTTGAATTATATTTGTTAACTCATGACTATTGAAGCTTTTAAAACCAATTTTCTCCTTCTAAATTAATCTATCTAATATTGTCTTGAAGATAGTACAATTTTCTTGTGTTAGAAGAATTTTTCCCGTTGATAGTGATTGCCAGGAGAATTGAGTTTTCCTCCTATGTTGCCTTTCTTCTAACCATGATACCTTTATATAAATTGGGTTATGGTCTAATTTTAAGTCCCAAATATGCTCTTCAATCTTAACTTCATCTATCTTTTCTATCAAGCTTTGTGAACACATCACATAGTCAACGAAACTTACCCCATTGTATGTGTTGCATGTGAATTTCCTAGACATTTTCCATCTATCTAGAACATTGCAAATAATTAAGTTGAAAACCCCACACAGTGTAAGAAACTCCTCTCAAAAATGATTCCTAACTTTGTCATCTTCTGAACACCTCACCCATTGGGGATTCTCCTCTTCAGTGAGCCAAATATGATTGTGATCCTCTTTGCAACAAAGAATACTAGCTTGATTATTTGTTGTTCTAGCATTGAAATATCCCACTAAAGGAACTTCCCTTTGCTAAGAGTACATGGCAATATCTTGCTTTAAAACTGCATATGGATCCTTGTTGTCTAGCCCCTTATTTTTGTAATTTTTTTAGACTTGAGGGGCAAAATAGAATGCTGCAATTCTTATGTGATTCTCATTCTCTGATATTTTGAACCATAAATATTGTTTATTTGCATCTTCTTTAATTAATTGAATGTGGTGACCATATTTTTCTTTCACTAAAACTAGTATTCCCCCATACCCTTTGCCATTTTCTACTACCTTGTTCCAAACTGCTAACTTCAACTAACCGTCAAACACGAGAGTTTTGCAACCATCATGTTCATGGTTTCTGTGAGATAAATTATGTCTCTACCTTCTGCAATAGGCCCTAACCCAGGTCCCCTCCTCCAAGGGTAACCTCTACAATTCCAACAAACTAAACTTAGGCAGACTTGGGTAGGATTTGATTGCTACGCAGTTTGGCACATAAGAATCAAATTTGAGTCTTCACCCCTTTTCATCCATGCTCATCTTGTTTTTTTCCTCCCTATTATCGAATTCTCTGTGTTTTCTTTACTGCCAGGATGCTGCCTTGTGTTTCCCAGAGGCCCAAACACTGCAATTACTTCTTTACCCTTGTACAACCATGCCCTTTTCCCTTCATTTATTGTTGCTCTAATTTTCTCCACTTCTTCCGTTCTCTCCTTTTGTTGTGAGCTGGTTAAATCTTCATCAAGGAAGAAGTGTGAGCCTTTCAAGAGTTTCTTTTTGCCCAAAAGCTAGTGTTTGTCTTGTACGATTGCCATGGTGACTTTTATGGGTCGAGGTCTCTCTTCACATATCTTCCCCACCCTCGCTTGGCAAATTTTCCCTTTCCAATGTAGTTTCTCTTTCAGAAAGTCTCTTGTCAAATTGGGAGTACTTTCATTCTACACATAATCTCTCTTTCCCTTGATAATAAAGTTTGTTTCCCTATCCTTTATTTCTTTGTGTTCTCTTTCTTGTGCTCTATGAGCACTTGCATCTTCTTCTTCCTCTGTCCTTATGTAACCATTAGTGTCTTCAGCTCTAGCTTTGATTTCTTTTGGACTATCTTTCCTATTGTTCTTTTTTGCCTTCTTTTTCGAAATGTTTGTTTGCTAAGATACTTGCGTATCTACCTTAGTTGCTTTAGAAATGATCACATCCTTGTTTGTTGTTATTGATTCTTTTTAACTAATTAAGCTATTAAATAATTAATTACATCTAATATATTATTAACTTATTTTAATTAACTATATTAATCATTAAATATTAATTATTATTATATTAATACTCATTATTAATATACTAATATTTAATAACAATTAATTATTAATTAATTATCTCTATTATATTGATTAATTATAATTTATTAACTCTTTGGATTTCTTATGGGCCTTTTTCTTTATTTTTATCTATTTATTTACACCTCTTTTCTTATTGTTTCTCTCATCATCATTTCCGTTGATGATGGGTCTTGGTTTGGACTAAAACATTGAGTAAAAATGAATATTGTTGGTAAATCTTGGGAAACCTATTCAAATTCAAATTATCAAAGAAATTTGCAAAACAAGAATATTAATTCTTTTTATATATAATAATAATAATAATAATAATAATAATAATAACAATAAAGTTATAATTCAACTAATTTTTATGATTTAAAACAAAAAGAAAAAAAGAAACAAAATATATGACAATACAAGATGTATGATGAAGTAAGTGTTTTTATGTTTATCCTCATTTACCACCCATTTAATTTAATTTATATGGCTACGTTAATATTTAAGATATGGAAAATTGTTGATTAGACTAAGTTTCAACATTATTTTAATTATTAGAGTTTTGATTGTAATTAGTGTTAAATATTTCATTTTAAATCATTAATTTATAGTTTATTAAAAAGATTCTCAATTTTCCAAAGAAGGTTGTAACACCCCCAGGTTATTTTTTTTTCCACTGGAAAAATCAGTAATTTTCATTATGATTAGAAAATTACATATAGTAGATGCCGTTGGCATTGCTGTGATGTTCATAGTAACAAAACTTGTCCTGCTAATCAGGAGCTAATAATCAATCAACTAGACAATCTAGACTTTCCTACCCTTCTTTTTTTCCACTTTCCGCCAACCTTCATTGTTAGGCGGAGCTGTTACAATAATCATTTGTGTTTCATTTGTGGCAGCCATGATATCCTTTTCAGAATCTGTGCTTGTTGGCGAGTATGCTCGTTTGCTGCCTCCAATTTCCTGCCTGGTGTTCTCATATTGCTGCTTTGGGTTACCTGCATTTGTGTCTATTGCTCCTTCGATCATATATTCATTGTTCTGTAGGTGGTGTGGATAGCTTGCTTTGCTGATTTCTGTGTTTATCTTTCCGTCTTCATCTTCTTGTATATTTCTGTTGGTTCCCTCATTCCTTTCCTCTTCTTTATCCTCTTCTGCATCCTCTGTCCATGTGGCTGAAAATTGCCATCCTTTCGGTTTTGGTGGTTGTCTCCTTTTCCTATCTTTTTTGCTTTGTGGGCATGTACTCTGTAGATGACCTGTTTGACGACATATGCGGCAGCGGAAGGTGGTGTTTTCATAATCCAGTGGTTGTGCCCATTGTTTTCCATTGTGTATTAGGATAATGTGCTCTGGTAGGCCTTGACTGAGGTCTACCTCCACACATATCCTGGCAAAAGTGTAGATATCCTTAGATAGGCGCTCATGATCTGCTTTTAAAAAGGATCCCAGGGTATTGCCTATTCCTTCCAGTACTTTGTAGTGCCAAAAGTGTATAGGAAGATTAAACAATTTTACCCAAACTGGCATTTTGGTGACCACCATGCTGTTTGGATCGAAATCCGGGAACCAAGATTTCACGTAAAGGCCAGCGTTACCCCAAAACCATGGCCCTTCGTTCAAAGCATAATCTTTGTCCTTTATGGTGTCAAATTTGACAATAAAGAATCCTTTTGAACAGAGATGGATATCATAGTTTTCTGTCCATATGGAGTAGATCCATTGACGAAGGGCTTCCGGTTTGGGCCAAAATCCATTGAACCTGCATATCACTGGTTTAGTTAAATAATCAGTTTGTATTTCATTTACCTCTGGTGTGGAGATTATTAATGTAGGGTTCTGTGTTGTCTGCTCAACAATGTATGCCCCTGGTGCTGTAGCTTGCTGTTCTGATTTCTTTTGTGGTTCCATCTTCTCTTTGACTGCATCTTTGAAGGAAACAAGTCCTTTTGAACTTGAGCCGGGGCAGCCTCCGCGCAATCTTGAGCTGAGACAGATTGTAGAGTCTTTTGCTATACCGTAATCCATTAGTTTATACCCCTCCTGAATTACCTTCCCTGCGTAGAGGAGGAGTTGTTTGCATGGTGGGATTCCCATCTTTTCATGTATCCTCTTTTTGAGGATTTCTGTTGCCTCCCATATCCCTATTTCGATGCATATTGTGTGCCCTCCCATAGATCTAATAAAGAGAGAGCTTTTTTTGCCTTTAATCTTCTTTTCCGGTGGGTGTGTTTCCAGATCTGATCTGCATGGGGTTAGATCTGCTCTACAGAGGTCTAGATCTGGAAGTTTATGTCCCGATCTGGGCCCGAGTACTGTGGCTCGCAGGGAATCCAGAGCCAAGGTCCCGTCCCATGCTTGATCTGCTATCAGATTGATTGAGGGCTGCCAGAATGTGTCAGATCGGGCTCGATGCTTTCCGAGAGGAGGTATAGGAACAGTCTGCCAGATCGTTTTCCCAAAGACGCAGGCACTGCTTCCGATCCCGAGCATAACCCTCTCTGGGGGATACGCAACTATCCGAAGCAGATTGGGATCCGACTGTATTGATTCAAAAAGCCAAGAGCGGTGGGGAGTGGTAACCAGATCCGTCCTGTATGAGGCATTCTGAGCCGAGAAGGGAAGGAATAATTCCATTCCCTGTTTGCTTTGTTCTGAATCTTGAGCCTGCTTTCCGATAGTGGATCTGGTCCAAAACCAATAGTAGAGGTTATACGCTGCTAATCCGTCTGCCAGGCTCCCATCCGCTTCTATGCAATGTAGATCTGTGAGTTTAGCGGCAGCGTAAACCAAATCTGATGCCATGATCTCTCGAGAAGACGTCATCACCATCGCCTCCATTCTATACTGGTTCGAATCTGTCTGATTTGATGTATGCAGCCACGTGCAGTGATAAATGGCACCCAGATCCATCTTGAATGAAACATCCTGAGCCGAAAAGGGAAGGATAAACTCTAGTTTTTGTTTGCCCTGTTCCGAATCTTGGAGCGGCTTTTCGGGTGTAGTTCTGGGCCAAATCCAAAGGGAGAGATCTTGCCCAGCAACTGCGTCTGCCAGGCATCCCTCCATTTCTACGCAGTGCCGTTCAGTTAGGGCAGCGGCGGCATCCAGACTTTCTGAAACCCTGATCTGAAGATACGCCATTGCCTTCCCGTTCAAAGCCGCTCTCCTCCAACACCCCCAGGTTATATTCATGTAATAAAGGTTAATAAAGACAAAATAAGACCAAGGTCACCGGACATGAATTCCAAGTTGAATGTTGAGCAAACACTATAACGGTCATCACTTTCGGATTATTAATGGCTATGGACATTAGCAAAGAGAAAGAGGCAATAATTGACATTTATTTATCAAAATAAAGGATGAAGAGACACATATGTGCATGTTATGAAAATTAGAGGAAAATGAAGGAGAATGAAGAAACTATAGACATCAATAATAAAAAGGCCTCAAAGAACTAGTTCACAACTTTTAACAGTTTAGTTGAGCTTTTGTCATTTTTTCAGCTTGGGTCAAGTGAGAAAGGGAGAGAGAGATCCAAGAGGAGAAAGCAAGCAAGTAAGCAAATGAAGGAAAAGAAAAGAAAATTAGAGCCAAGGAAAGCGAAGGAAAGAAAGGAGAAGGTTGGATCAACAACTTTAGGATGAATATTTTGCAGGTAACAAGTTGCATGTTTGATTTCCTAGATGAGGTGTGAATGCATGGTACATGCATGTGTTTATTTGGTGCATTTTCGATTATTGGCATTGGTTTTTCTGGGTTTGACAATGTTTTCAAATTTTCCTTGTCATTTCTTGGATAACCATGATGTGATGGGATTTATTTCTTGGTTGAGATTTGGATTGTCGGAAGGTTTTGGAACCAAGTGAGGCGGTATCAGGAAAATTTCCAAGGGTTGGAGAAGGATATGGTTTTCTATGGGAAGACCTCAATAAGTGGGCGGAGATAGGAAAATTCCTTAAGGTATGGTGAAGGAATTTTGAGATATCCAAGCTTGGTTTGGTTTTGTGATCTCAGGACCGGTTTAAGTGAGATCATGGTAGTTTAAGGGTGGAGGTGGTTTAGCCTTTGGATTCCATTGGTTGTTTATGAATTGGTTTATCCCATGAGATTCCACATTCATGGTTGGAATATGGAATGGGGATGATTAGATGAAATAAATATTTGGTTCAACTTAATCTATGGTCGGGTGGTACTTGGAAGTACCTGACTTGGTTGGATTTTTCATATGTTAATAAGAACTATTTTTCTATTGTGATTCATGAGAACTTGTACTTGTGATTATGTTTCTTTAATGGTTGCTTTTTCATGGTTAATGTTATGGTTTTCTGCTAGTTATAAGCATGGTTCTATTTTGTGCTCTAGCTATGGATCTTGTTATGCTTTGATAAGTTACTGAATGGTTGATGAAAGAATGGAATAACAAGTGTTGTTTCAACTACTTGAGAGGGAATTAGACCTTCTTGGTGATTCTTAGATGAAGTTCATCGATTTATACTCATTTATGCATCCATGACCTATAGCTTACATGTTTACCATATGTTAACGAAATGTCTAGTGTGTTCTAGGTTTTCTAGGTCAAGTTTTGGCTGCAAGTTTGAATGATTAGTATTGTCATTATGAGAAATACGACTTTGGAAAGTTATAAGAAGTTTTGAGTAGTGGTATGGGGACTAACCTAGAAAAAGTGGCTCAAATTTTGGAACCATAGGCAGAGAACTAGAGATCTGATGTCATAACCGCATGGAGCAAGGCTTGTGAGTGTGGTTGGAGGCTCACAACTGCATGCAAACAATGTTAAGGGTGCGGTTATAGGTCCAGGTCAGAGAAAAAGGTTCCAAATAAGGGATTGGTCATTTGGGGTGGTTGTTAAACCTCTGAGTAATTTGTGGTTCCCAAGGAAGGTCAGTAAGTCTTAGTTGCAGGCCCCACTTCCTTAACTAGAACTAGGAGGTTGGGTCATGTCATAGTATCACTCCACTTCAGATTTACCCGAAGGGCTTGAAAAAGTAGATAAACATGTGGGCTGGCATGTCATAGATTGATATCAGAGCTTTTAGGTTCAAACACTTGGTCTGGATGGGTAGGATGTAATTGGTATGCATGCATGTCAGTCATATGCATACATTGTAGTGGCTATAGTTGTCATGAATATTGTCGGTGTTACATTTTGAGTTATCATGCATGGTGATTGAGATGATGTCGATAGGTTGATATGTCGATGTCATTATATATATACATGTATATCATGCTAATCTGGATTGATTTGTGTAGAAAATATAACCTCCCTTTAAACACATTAAGGTATGTTTGATCATAATTCTATTTGGTTTATCTAACATGGTGTGCTTGCATGAAGAAAAAGACCAGAGATGATGAGAATAATGGTGGATTATAGTTCATGTAGCTCTGTTTATGGATTAGTTGACAACATGGGGAAAAGAACTCTCTTGACATAATAGATACATTGAGAAATATGAAGGCAGAAATCAAGAGTTGTAAGGTTGATAATGATAGGATAATTCAATCACAGAAAAGGCTTGTCCTAGCTTAGGAAAAGAAAGCGAAGGTCAATGTAGTGATCCTTTAGAGCTTATTATATTTACAGATACAGGGATAGCCACATATTAGTTATCAACAAGAGGAAAGGACTAATGGGGAAAATGGTAGTACGTCTCGATTAGGGCACAGGTTGGATAGGGATGACACGGTTAGAGGTGGCAGATGGTTTGATACACCTAATAGGAGAGGTAGTGGTTATTAGTTGTTTTCTAGTTCTAGTTCACATATACATCATGGTTATCATTTATATCATCCCATTACACGGTATTTTGTCACACCTCCTGCACTTCGTTGTGTCATACCTCGGAGTTCCAAAACCTTGATCAATATGTAGTGTACCTATCTAGATATATAGTCCAGATCCTCCCTAAAGAACTAATGAAAAGTTTCCTTGATCCTTTTCTGAGAAAAATGAGCTCAAAACCCTAATTTCTGGGTCAATGTGATTATGAAACTGCCCTCTCGTGTTGATGGAAAGTTGCACCATATGAGCCTTTGTTAAGTCCCTATACTACTAGTGCAACCCCTTATTGGTATTAGTACAACCCCTTATTATATTGTTGTGCCCATGTAGTCCACATATTGTTATTATTTTTCCCCATAGAATCCTACTATTGTGCCCTTACATTATTATTGTTATGTCAGCTCTGATTATATTATGACCCCTTAGACTCCTATATATAGAAAGGAGGTCTTGTCATTTGTATCATCCAAGAATTGTTCATTTGTGTAATGTAAAGGAGGTTGCCCCCTCGAAGAGTCTTATTTCTAAGGCATTGATCTATCTTTTCTATGTTTTTGTGAGCTGGTTTCATAACATTTGGTATCAGAGCTTTAGATTCTAGGGTTTCACTGCTTCAAATAGTCAGCGTGGAATTTTCGCTATAAATTTTGTTTTGGGATGTTTCAGAAGCTGAAAACAAAACCCATTTGAGCCACAATCATTCTGAACTTCAGGTCCGAATTTCAAAGCCTGTCTCTCTATATTTTCGAGGATATGATATGACCAAGATAGGGTTTTGTAGACTCCCGAATTACATTCCAAACAGGTGACCTAGGGAAAATCGTCATAACTTTTGTTCTGTACATTATATTGAAATTTCATAAGAAATTTAAAAAAGAGGACGGCCTGTAGTTTTCTGTATATCAGTTTCAGGTAATAAGGTCAAAACACTGACACGTGACATTTCATATAAGTTCACTCTACTGAACTAGTCTATAATGAGGTCACCGTGGGAGATTTGGCATAACTCTTCCTTGGAGAATCCAATCATGATCAGATTTGTGGGGTTAGAAAGAGAATGCAAGGGGCTACTACAGGACGCGATTTCAGATATTCGAGATCCACAGTTACAAAGATACAATAGATTCAATATCGAGCTCTCATAAAGTGAAATAAAAAGGTGTGTAGTTTTTTTAAAATTTTGCATAAGATTGGTTTGAAAAAATGGTTTGAAGGAATTCAAAGGGAATAGTGAAGAATTATTAGCATTAATTGATGCCCCGAAGAAATAAAATGGAAACACCTAGTAAGCAACCTGAAAGCTCTAGCATGACTCATGAAGAAGATGAAGAAATGCAACATGATATATCAAAATTACAAGACCAAGTACAACAAATTTCACCCTCACAAAAGGTAACTAAAGCTAAGAAGAATGGCGTGGAAGCTAATATGAATGGTGTGCAAGTTAAGATGGATGGCATGGAAGCTAAGATGGATGGCATGGATGCTAAGATGAATGACATGGATGCTAAGATGGAAGAATTGAAGATAAATTTGAATAAGTTGCTACAAGAAATGGTTACTAATGGTGAAAGGGTAGTAAAGGAAACTCATGATGAGAACAAAAGAAATGTTAATCATGATTTCATAGACTTTAATGTTGGATTGAAGACCCATCATGTTCGAAAAATTGATACGAGGAAGTTTGATGGCAAGGATCCCGGAACATGGATACTACAAATGGAGCAATTTTTCGATCTCCATAATGTGCAAAACACACAAAAGGTACATATTGCAACTTTATATTTGGAACCAAATCGTTTTGTATGGTATCAATGGCTTTGCTCTCATAAACAAATTGTCACTTGGGAAATTTTTACGGAAGAAATGATAGCACATTATGAGGATACAAAAAGCAACACCTTTTTTAGCCAATTGATAAATCTCAAACAAAAGGGTTCAATGATGGAGCATATTGAGGACTTCCAAAAATTGAACATAAGGGTAAAAGATATTCCAGAGGAGCATAGAATTGATGTGTTCATAGGGACTTTAAAGGATAATATCCAACATGAGGTTCGCCTTTGGGAACCTGATTCATTGGAGAAGGCATTCAAGTTAGCAAGAAAAATGGAAAGCAAAATTATGGTGACCAGGAAGCCTACCACTCACAAATATAAAGATGGAAGTGTTGTTTCCCCTAGCCTTCCACAACCTACAAGGTTGACACCAGAAAAATTGGAAGAAAGAAGAGAAAAATGGCTTTGTTACAGTTGTGATAGCAAATACACTAAAGGTCATAAGTGTGCTGAGAAGAAATTATTCTACATAGATTGTGAAGAGGAGGAAGAAAAGGAACAAGAAATGTCAAAAGAAGAGGATATGATCGAGGAAAAAACCCTAGATAAAGAGGAAATAAATACGACGATATATTGTAATGCATTGGCTGAAATTACCACTCCTCAAACTATCAATATAGAAGGACATATCAAGAATAAAAAGGTAATAGCGTTGATTAATTCAGGAAGTACCCATAATTTTATTCATTGTAAGATAGCCAAATAATTGAGTTGCTTCCTATATCCAGCACCAGAGTGTCAAGTGATGGTTGCAAGTGGAGGAACCATAAATTGCTTTGGAAAGTGCCATAATCTCAAGCTATCCATGGGAGAATATGTATTGAATAGCTCAATTCTTTCCATTCCAATGGGTGGTGCTGATGTTGTACTAGGAGTCCAATGGCTACAATCCTTGGGTACAATAGCTTTTAATTTTCAAGAACTTTTCATGAAATTTTGTGTGGAAGGAAAGGAAGTTGAATTAAGGGGTATTGCAGGGAAACTAGGAAAGATAATCAGCTCTAATGGTATGAAAAATCTTCTAAAGAATGAACAACGAGGTGTAATTGCACAACTATGTTCGCTAGAGGTTCCCACATTGAAATCATCTATTTCTCCAGATCTCCAAAAAGTCTTAGACAATCATTACACGGTATTTGAGACTCCCAAAGGCCTCCCACCTATTCGTGAACATGATCATGCTATTCATTTGATTCCAGGAAGTGTTCCTCCAAACATTAGGCTGTACGGATATCGCTATGCCCAAAAGAGTGAAATTGAACGTATGGTTGTAGAAATGCTAGAGGCTGGTATAATTCAGCCTAGTCAAAGTTCTTTCTCTGCTCCAGTGGTATTGGTGCACAAGAAGGATGGGTCATTGCGCATGTGTCTGGATTAGAGAGAGCTCAACAAACTCACTATTAAGGACAAATTTCTCATTCCTGTCATTGATGAATTATTGGATGAATTGCATGGATTAATTTACTTCACCAAGTTGGATCTTCGTTCAGGATATCATCAAATAAGAATGAAGACTAGAGAAATTTTGAAAACAACATTATTGAAGAAAGATGCATTTTCATGGACTCCAAAAGCAACGAAGGCCTTTGAACATCTTAAAGAGGCGATGTGCCAAGCACCGGTCTTAGCTATGCCAGACTTCACAAAAACCTTTATTGTGGAATATGATGCATCAGGAAATGGAATTGATGATGTTTTAACACAAGAAGAAAGACCCATTGCTTTCAAAAGTTGTCCAATCAAAAGAAAGTACTTACACAAAGCTATTTATGAGAAGGAAATGTTGGAAAGACTACATGCACTTAATAAATGGCGACCTTACATAATGAGAAGATCCCAGTTTAAACAATATTTCTAGAACTTGACAAGGAAGGAAAAATCATATTGGAACCTAGTGCAGTCACAAAAACAAGAACCTGACAGCTACGAAATCGATTAATTTCAGAGTATCTCATCAAGTGAAAGTACTTACCCATTGAAGGTTCCACATGGGAGGACAAGAATTTTATACATCAGCATCAAGAACTACTCAAGCATTGAGGACACAACTTTTTGAAGAAGAGGGGCATGTTAGGTTCATGTACTACTAGTGTAACCCCTTATTGTTATTAGTTCAACCCCCTTATTATATTTGTGTGCCCACGTAGTACCCATATTGTTATTATTGTGCCCTTACATTATTATTGTTATGCCGACTCTGATTATATTATGACCCCTTAGACTCCTATATATAGAAAGGCGGTCTTGTCATTTGTATCATCCAAGAATTGTTCATTTGTGTAATGTAAAGGAGGTTGCTCCCTCGAAGAGGCTTATTTATAAGGCATTGATCTATCTTTTCTATTTTTTTGTGAGCTAGTTTCATAACAGCCTCGCACTGCCAACACATTTTTTACCTAGATACTTGCGTTGATCCCTAAAATTCAAGTTTTCCCAAAGAGGACAAGAAGATTTATGATCTAGAGGCTTCCAAAATGACGAGTTGGAGGTTGTTCATTGTGGATGTGGTTGAATTCTCCCAAAATTTCCCTTTGATCTTATACCTATGAGCTTCCTCCTTGAGATGAGGACCTTCCCCTATCTTTGGAGAGATCCTAACTCCCTCTCCCTGCCTATATATTCATCCTCTTCCATTCCCAAATGGCTAGTCTTTGATTATTTGCACCCTTATGCTGAGATAGTGCCTACATGCTATTCACTTTGGCTTGGAGAAGGAGTGCTTGGAGAGCTTGAGATTGGAATATATGGATTACCATATGGCTGTACCTAAAAAAATAATAGAGGAGGGTGCAACTGTTAGCATTCTATCCTCAAGTTCTTGGCAGGCTTTAGGTTCTCCTCATCTTGTCGTCATATGTTCTCTTTTAATGGAGGAACCAGTCAATCGTTAGGGATCCTTTCTAAGTTACCTATTACTTTGGGATGAAATATTGTCTATATAGATGTGATGGTTGTCCAAGGCCCTTTATATTTTAATATACTCCTTGGTCGTGACTATGTTTATGTCATCGAAGCACTTGTTTCTTCCCTCTCCTGAGTGATGTGTTTCCCACATTAAGGAATCATCGTGAACGTTGATCAACTTACATTCATTGGTTCTGAAGAAACTCCTAATTAACCATCACCCCTAAATGGTTCTTATATGCAAGAGGTATCACCCCCACCATAGGTTAATTACGTGGCCACTTGTTCCATGCCCACATCTACTGATGATCTAGTAGGTGATGTATTACATCATGTACTGGGGGATTTGTAGCTTGATTTTTCACTTGGATCCCTGTATATGTATCCTTTCCATATTGTTTTTATCCCATCTGATGAGAACCTCTTGGAAGCCATGGCCTATTTTGCTCAGTAATCGGGTCTATGGAGCAGAGTTCCTTGTCCTATGTCAAGCTCATTAAAAAATGAAACAAGGGCCATGAGGATAGTTATTCTACTATGTCAACCTTGTTAAAAAATGAAATAGGTCTCCATGAGAAGAGTTATTTTACTTGTGTCAAGCTCGTTAAAAAATGAAGCAATGCCTTCTCCTAGTGTTTGATTAGATCTCGTAAAATCCAGGTCGAGTCTTTCACTTGATCTTGTCAGTCAACCTTCATTCCATCGACTTGTTGGTAACCAGTAGTCTACCTGGGTGAATGAAATGAAGCTTGGGGGGCACACACCTCGAATTGAGTCATTATGTTGGGGGCATGCACACTTATCTCAAGCATAGTTTATCTTTGTTTCAAGCTTGTGTAAAAATGAAACCAAATTTATTCATAGTTTTTTCCCATGTTTCAAGCTTGTGAAAAAATGAAACCATCTTCAAGTATATTCAAGCATAGTTTCTCATGTTTCAAGCTTCTATAAAAATGAAACTATTCCCGCTTTACATCTTGTGATTGTCATTTTTATCAACGAATTTTTGCAGATGAGCCTTGGTTTTTTCATTCCATCATCACCATATCTTTGGCTGATCATACACTTTAACTTGGTTGTTTTACCCTTTCTTGGGGAACATCTGCAATGAGTGGTCTTATTAGCCAGTATCTTGACCTTTACATGTTTTGAGTAGTTCCATCATCACCGGAACCAATTTCTATCCTTTTATACCACTCGTTCCTTTAGGAGGAGTCATCTTTAAGCTATTTTCAGACTCTCAAAAAATGAAAATATTTCCAAGTACTTGTCATTTCGAACTCGTAAAAGTAAATGAAATGAAGTCTACTCAGTATAAGTTTAACCCTTTTCGAACTGAGATAGATTATTGTAGGAAAAAGGAATGCCTTAGTCAAGCATGGCTAAGAGGTTCTCTTGAATATTGTTTTCTACCTTTTCGGGTTTAAGAGACGATTTACGAAAAGGGGCCTTTGGAGTTTTCTTTTTCGCTTATTTTTCAAACTCTCTAAACATGAAAAATATGTCGAGTGTCACCTCTGTTGGACTCGTAAAAATTAAACGGCGTAGGATTTGTCACCATAACGAGACCGAGTTTCTCCTTCCTAGGGCTCGTAAACCTACTAGGATGGATTCATTCAAAGAATGAACTTATATGACAAGCATATGTTATCCCCTTCAAGATTTTGATAAAAAATATATGGGGTACTCACTAGAAATAGTGGGGAAAAATTGAAAGTGAAACATCTCTTGTATAGGCAACATGTCGCTCTTGAACATGACACTCATATGTTTTTCGTGTTGGGTTTGGGATATCCTCACTCAGTCACTTTTCCTTGTGGGTTTGGGTGATCCATTTTGCCTCTCATATGAATATTCCACTTTGTCATCATGACCCTTGGTGGCGGTCCAAGTGGAATAGGCGGGTGGCCACCAATATCCACTTGGATCATTCCTCCCCCCTTAGGAAGAAATGGTCCCCATTGTGTTGAGTTCCTCCATGATATGAGGAAACTTCTACTAAACTTGGTCCCTGGTAAGCCACTTGCCCTGGTGAAGGAGTTGGCCTGCTTTGAAAACTCGATATAGTTGGATCCTTTGTTGTCGGGTGTTCTTGATATGTGTGTTCATGATTCGATAAGTTGTGGCCTGTTCCATGCAATTTGGATTTAACTCTGTAGGTGTGAGCTATTATGAAATGCCTAATGCATCCAACAATGGTGGGAAGCGTGGGCGAAGGTAGTCCACATTGAGCACTGGGTGCAGGCCAAGGAATGGGGGAATGTTGAGCTCAAATGCATTGTCTCCCACAAACTTGGCAGAGTGATCTAGGTTTCTGATAGGCTCCGGTAAGACACTCCTTCAAATGAAAATAGACTTTGTCACCCACCTGAAACTTGTGTGGCACTCGATGTTGATCATGTTGTTTCTTGTACTTGGCATTTGATTTCTCCAGAATGTCATGGACCTACTGGTGGATATGTTGGATGTGCTCAATGAAGTTGTTTACCTTATCGGCTTCCGACTAGACATGAGCCAAATCTGCCTGAGTAGTTGCAAATGGTATGGCCACACAAATGGGACATAGTGGCTAGAATCCCAAGCCCACCTGAAAAGTGTTGTGGCCAGTCGAGCTATGGAGATACCGATTATAGATGTGATGGACATAGGGGAGGATCTCATCCCATGTGCGTGGATTCTTTGTGTTGTACATGCGTAGAATGTGTACGATCATCCTATTCACGACCTTTGTCTGGCCATCAGTTTGGTGATGGAAAGTTGTGGACTTAGTGAGCTTGGTGTCTAACATCGACCAAAGACTGGACTAAAATATAATGAGGAACTTGTTGTCCCGATCTGAGATGATAGACTGTGGGATCCCAAAGTGTACCCACACTCATTCAAAGAAGCGTTTACCAGTGGCTTATGCTATGATATTCTTCTTGCAGGCTACCATAATGGCCATCTTTGAGAATATGTCGTTGACCACAAAAACCTAGTCGTTTCCATGCTTAGTAGAAGGAAGGCCCGACATGTAATCCATGGAGATGGATTCCCAAGGTCAAATAGGGGTAGGCAGTGGAGTATAGAGGTCGTGCTTCTTGAGGGTCGGTTTGGAAATGGCGCAGGCAATGCAATATCTTATGTACTTTTTGACATCCTGTTGAAGATTAGGCCAATAGAAATACTTCTGCAGTACTGCCACCATTTTCTAGACCCCAAAATGCCCAAGCGGCCCGACTGTAATGCGCTTCCCAAATCATCTTGGAACTCTTGCTTGAAGGAACACAAAGGTTTCTCAGGTGGCATAACAAGGCATCCTGGAGGTGAAAATATGGAACTTGTTGACCCTCCAAGAGCGTCTGGTATGTGTGGCCAAATTCTGGGTCACTTTTGTAGAGAAGTGGAAAATTAGAAGTCTAGTGCCCGTAAGAGTTGAACATGGTGGTTAATGCCATGATTGTTGGTTGGTTGAGGTAGTCTACAACATTATTGGTGCTGCCCTTATTATACTTGATATTCAAATGGAACTATTGTAGGTATGTGGACCAATTCTGATGGCGGTCATTTTGAAACTTCCCTTCCATCTGTATGAACTGTAGGGGTTGGTGGTCTGTGTGGATGACTATTTCCTTCCCCAAAATGTAATGCTTCCATGGTCGACAGGCCTGCACAATGGAATACATCTGTTTGTCATAAGTGGGATACTTTCTAAACTATGTCTGAAAGTGTCTCACTATGATATGCCATTGGATGCCCCTGTTGAGTAAGGATTCCCCAATAGCATAGTTAGAGGCATCTGTCTAGGTCTCAAATGGTTGTTGCAAGTCTGGTAAAGTGAGCACTGGTGCAGAGCAGAGGCAATGTTTCAAAACTATGAATGCCTTTTGTTGAGATTCAGACGAAAATAATTTTTCTTTCACTCCTCCCTTGGTGACTTGACTCAAGGGCCAAGTGATATGAGAGAATACCAGCACAAACCTGCGGTAGAAATTGGCAAGACCCAGAAAGTTGCGGAGCTCTGTCAGAGTGGTTGGGGATGGAAAATCCTGAATGACTTGGATCTTGGCTGGATCCACATGCACCTCCCGTTCATCAATAATGTATCCCAGATACTAAACCTGGTCATGCCAAAAGGTAATTTCTCTAAATTGGCACACAGCTTGTGTTGCCGTAGTGTTTGGAGAACCTGTCGAATGTGGTGGAGGTTCTCTTCCCAACTCTGGCTGAAGATCAGGATGTCATCCAAGTATACCACTACAAATGAGTTGATGAATGGCTACATGATGTCATCCATTAGCCTCATGAAGGTTACGGGAGCATTCATCAACCCGAAAGGCATAACCAACGATTCAAAAAGTCCCTCCTTGGCTTTGAAGGCAGTCTTCCACACATCAGAGGGTTCGATTGTACCTGGTGATATTCAGACTTCAAGTCAATCTTGCTGAAATATTTTCCCCACTTGAGTTGGTCCAAAAGGTCATGAGTCCATGGGATCAGGTACCTATTCTACACAGTGATCTTGTTCAGTGCTCGATAGTCAATACAGAGTCTCCAAGTCCCATCCTTCTTCTGTACCAACACGATTGGGCTCCCATAGGTGGATGAACCTTGCTGGATGTGACCTTTCTGCATCAACTCCTAAATCTACCTCTTGATTTCATCATTCTCTACAACAGAGCACCGATAGATTGGTCCATTGGGCAATGGCACACCTAGGGTCATAACGATGGAGTGCTTGACCTGACAGTGCAGAGGAACCCTTGCGGGGGAGGTGAAGATGTCCTCGTACTCCTCCACGACCTTGTCCATCTGTTGTTGTCATGTAGAGGGGCCCTGTCTGGAGGTCATGGCCATCGTCTTCTTCCTTCCCTTAGGGCCTATCATTAGGAAAACAAACTTCTCGATTTTGGAAATGAGCTTACGACATTGTTTTGCAGTAACCAAAGAGATGGTGTAGGTGGTGCTACCTCCAGTATCCTGTACAATAAAAATGCAAGGCCTTGACACATACACAACGTGTCGCTTCCACAAGTATGGCTAGCCTAATAATATATCACAAACATCAAGGAGAGCAACGTCACATAATAATTCATCCGTGAAGGGCTTGATGTTGTATGGAAGGTGGCACTGCTGGCTCATGCAAAGATTCCAGCCTTGGTGAAGCCACTCGATGGTGTACAATTGTTGGTGTTATATGGTTGGTAAGCCCAATTGCTTCATGACCTCTATCGAGATGAGGTTCCTTTGAATCTCGCTATTGACAATGAACTGTAGAGGGGAACCCTTTACCCACATCTAGGAGTAGAAGAGGCGCTCCTCCTCCTCTGGATCTTCGGGTTCCTCCTTTTGGATCTTCGTGGTGGAAACGCTAGTGTTGGGCTCCACATCGATAATCTGCTTCCCTTTTTCATTCCCCTTGTCAAGTTCTGACTCAGAATCAGAACATGCATATGATTCCGAAGCCTTCATCTCAACCACCAGTGACTGCTTGGCCCGACACTCACTTGCGTTCTGGGTGAAGCTCTTATGGAACTCACATCACTTTCCTGTGTCCTTCTTTGGCTTCACGGTGTTGTTATTTGCTTGTGGGTTTGGCAGGTTGTCCCAGGCTGCCCCATCTTGGATTTGTCCTTTGTTCTGTCGTTTGGGGGCACCTTTCCCTTGCTTTGGATTCATAGATCCAAAGTCTCGCTTCTTCTGTTTAAACTTCTGCTCGATCTTGACGGCGTATTGGTACGCTGTGCCGAGCGAGGAGATGTCCAGGAACTCCATCTCATCCTATATGTCCCTGTGTAGGAAGCCGCAATATTTGAGTACCAAAATGTTTCTAAGAATCTTTGATACCCAACTTTGTGCGAAGGGTAAGAAAAACATTGGTAAACTCTGGCACATCTTGGTCCCTTCCCGTGCCAACGTTGTCCACTTTCTGTATTTATCCTCATAGCTCCCGACAGGGTAGTACTGCTCCTTAATGGCATCCCAGAATGAATTCGAAGTGGTTGTGGCTGAAAAAAGTGAGGTCATACTTTCATCCTTCTTCTCACAGTAGGTTTCCCACCAGTCCTTTACGTGGGGGGCAACTTTGAGAAAAGAAAAAGTAATCTTTTCTCGGCTAGAAAAATCATGAACAAAAAAATATCCTTCTCACAGATTTAACCATTTATCTATGGTGTCTGCATCTATTTGGCCCTCAAATATGAGAATGTAAAAATTTACTTGTACCTTAAAAGGCATGGAGTCTCCAGAGTGGTTGCTGGATGTGGATGCGCCACCAGTGGACAACCGTTGAAGGATCTAGGCAAATTTATCCATCATCGCGTTCATTTGTTTCTCGAGGGCCTCCTCGAGCAATATTTTGATAGGATCTCCTACCCCCTCATATTTCTTTTCTTTCCCCATGGGTGGCCATCGGGTTTTGCGAGTCTAATCTTGCAAAGGTTCAACCAGATCGAGCCCTAACTCCTTATATCTCAACCTCACTGGGGACATGCAAAGAAAAGCTTTGATACCACTGATCCAGATTTAAATAGGAACACAAAAAATTACAGATATAACTATAAATATAAAGATGCAGTAGAAATAACACTTCATTTCATTAATATAAAATACTGAAATATGCTTACAAACAGAATAGAAATAAGACTAGCTTGGGTGATGGTAGCTTATCTCTGAGAAGAGATGTAGTGACTACATGCCTCTGAACTATGTTACAATGAGGCTCAAAGGCCTATTTATTATTGAGAAACAATGGAAAACTCTAAACATCCAAAAACCTAACCTAAGAGATGAAGCACCAAACTATGGGCCTTGTTTGGGTAAATTGGTACATCAACTTCTCGAGATCGTAACTTTGGCATATGATCTCTGTTTGACGTGCACAATACCTCTTTAGAAAGATCTACCCGAGGACTAGAAAGATCTACCTAAGGACTATAAATTGATGTTGGTCCCAGTTTTCCCAAAAAAAATTGTTTAGGGCTTCAAAATGGCTCTGGAAGTTCAGGACCCAAAAAAATGCCAAAAAATAGTAAATTGTGCTACAATTAAGGAAACTGAAAAACTGAAAGAAACAATGGTGGGGGTCCAAGTGGAATAGGTGGGTGGCCACCAATATCCACCTAGATCATCACTCCTCCACCGTGAGCTTTCACTATCGCATAATATGATTGTGATAAGATGTGTTCTCGATTAATGTTTCCATATCACACTGCTGTTGGCAACAAGGTTCTAGCCCCTCCCCTATGTAGTGTATATGTGTATACATGTGAAGGGAACCCACCATTTGATCTGGGATAACACTATGGTAGTGATACATTTGCCCAAGAAAATTATAATTAATGGGGACTTTAAGTGTTTGGGACATTTTCCATGGCTCCTATACTTTGGTCTGGCGCTTACGGTGTGATCCTTTCATTTGTCCTTCATGCCAAAATAACATATAGGTTAGTGGAGTCAATAACATGCATCCCAAACATAAAGCCTTAATAAATAAATAAAATAATGAGTTTGAAGATTGGTCTAAGTGAGTCCCATAAGGTCGCAAATAGCTTTATCCCATCCATGTGGACGTCTAAAATATCATAGATGTTTCTTTAAGTGAGGTATACAAGCCACAACATAAGGATTACGAGAATTAGCTTGATATATACAAGTGAACTCTCTTCACCAGCTTAAACCTTGAAAAGGGCATCGAAGGCACTCATGA
Organism: Pinus tabuliformis; assembly: GCA_031772625.1. Lineage (NCBI taxonomy): Eukaryota > Viridiplantae > Streptophyta > Pinopsida > Pinales > Pinaceae > Pinus > Pinus tabuliformis. The sequence goes on along the minus strand of CM062815.1, from coordinate 72,233,954 downwards.
TGGTATAGGGTTTCAAAAAATATAGTAACTTCCTCAAAACCTAATGCACGCATTGGGATGGGGAACCAATGATGAGCCTAGGGAAATATGAAATGCAATGAACCTTACCATAATTCCATGAAATTCTTGTGAGAATGCGCCCCTAAAGGCATACACATTAGGTTAAAACATGAGGAGAATCCAATCTAGTATTGATACTGAGATTCTTTTGTCAATTTAGGGTTTCACCCAAACCCTAACATGGTCAACGTAATGAAGGCCAGATTGAACTCTTGCCTATCCACACACAATGGCTCGACTTATTACGATGCTCATTATAGAAGGATAAGCTTCAAAGTTATGAGACTTATAGTGCATCGTTGAAGTGACAAAGTTTGAAATCCCTAATGCAATCATAAAGTCAATGACATGATGCGTGGGTGCAAGATGTAACACGTGAATGTGCACATCAATAGGGTTTTATAGGAAGGGTAGCAAGGCGAATAATCAATTGAAACCCTAAAGGGTTGAACGAGTGGAGGGGGGCCCAAAATTTCAAATATGCCCAATATTTTGGGTGTTGTTGTAACAACAACAACAATTGGTGAACCATTGGTAGAATCCAACATCTCATGTTACATCCCTATAACATCTCAAGTTTGGATAATGATGCAGGGAAGTATTGAACAATCACTATGGGTAATTCTTGTGTTACCTTCACCTTTACAAATATTCATTTCCCTTGTGTCTCAGCTAGGTCCTTCTAGTCAGTAAACACCCAATTAGAAGTTCACGCATGTCAGTAGTTAATGATGATGCAAAGGATGAGGCACAGGGCTTATTGTATTCAAAATTTTAAAATAGTTTTTTGGTGTTGCTCTACTTCCAGCAGGCCGAAATAGTACCCCGGCGGAGTCACTTCAAGAAATCACAAATGCTGCTTTGTTGCCAGCGAGCCTAATCAGTACCCCAACGAAGTCGTTGCGTGACCTCTCTGTGCAGTAATCCTTTTTCAATCCTTTATCCTTTATTTAATTTGATTTTCATTCATGTGAAAATTAGAACTTATTATTGGATTTTCATTACATGAGGGCGGATGAGGGATCCCGTCTTATTTTATGGGCAAGAGAGGTTGTTTCTTATTTAACAGAAACTAAAGGATATTCTGATCTAAGTTTTCCCTCATGCCAAGCTTCCACATCTCATCTCCAGTTAACAGGTGAGCAAAGAAAACAAGTCATTGAACTATTCAAGGCCATGCAAAGCACAAGGTTTAGGTTATGGATATAGGTCGTTCAAACTAATTAGGGTTCCCCACATGCAATTTTTTTGTATTTTCCTTGCTAATGAGATATATAGAACACATGTTCTGAACACGGTTTCAGTTACTGGTTCTATGAGAGGTTGCCTCTCGGAGAAACCATTACAACCACACAAAATCATTAGGGTTAGGGTTTTAACATTAGGGCAAGGTGACCAGGGAATCTCTTCTAGGGTTTTAGCATGTGCGAAGAGGTGTAAGAAATCTAGTCATAACATCAAAGGATTGAAGGCTCTAGGTTCGTGAAGGCCCATGTAGTGGCATGCAACATAGAGGAAAATGCAAGGCTGGATCAATGACCAATGTATGCTATGCAAGAAGACAAATGCATGATGTAATGCAATAGGAAGGGCTTATGATGCAATGCAATGCTATGTGTGGAAGAGATCAACTAATTGCAGATAAAAGAACCATGCAAATATTTTATGCACGTTATGCAACAATGAGCAGTACAAGAATATGAATGCAAGCTAGTGGAAAATCAAAATGCAGGAAACTAAACTACCTACAGTAAGGAAAAAAAACATAACAAATTTAAAACATAAATAAAATGCTAAGGAGAAAACCTTAATCAGAAAATCAATAAGCAAAACCGAAATCCTAACTAGTATAAACCATAGTCCTTAATTTAACCAGAGAGGAGGTCGAGACATATGAAATCAAACTTCCAATGTAGCCACTGCAACAATTACCAACCTGCAAAAACAAAGATGTCAACAATTAGAATCTATAAAAAGAATTGTGAAAACCCCAAAATTCTCACTTGCGAAACATGCGTAACAACAAGAAGGCCATGTCTTCTTATAGGAAAATGTGATAGAAAATACCTTTCAAGCCAAACTGCAATCCAATCCTGGTAAACAGAAACAAAAATTTGAAATGTATAATCATCTAGCCATGACATACATCCATTCATGGGTAACCCTAAATCCAATGTAAGTGAGGTAAGACACTCCCTACTGGTAGATAAATTCACCATATAATATCCTTTAAGCCAATCAACAATCGTATCATGATATTGAGGATGATCAATTTGATGACTTTGAAAAGAGGGGTTTTTGCTATGTGTAACTGAGATACAAGAGGATTCAAGCGTGGAAACCCTAATCTTAGAAACCCTAGTTTGAAGTTGTCCATGGATTTCATCGAGGGCATGAGGACCTGACATAACCATTAGCAGAAGTTGAAGTGCCTCACCATCTTGATAAATCTTTGAATCTTCGAACTACAAGCCATCAAATATCAGTAGTTTTGTAAGATTAATATGTGAATGCATATGGTCATCATTAGCTGTGACAGGACAATTATCAGTGAATATATTGTTGATTGGATTAGATGTCTAAATACTGATAGATTGGCAGTTCAACAGATCATATTCTTTAGATTCCCAAGATGAAGTGAATCAACGAGAAGATTCTCGAGCAGGGGATAGGTTAGGCGATTGGTACCTTCCTATATATGGGATTGTAAGACATCATATTCTTTTATATATGTTCACAAACCGTGTCAATTGGGCAACATTAAAAAAGATTTGAGATAATGTCTTGCGTACCCTCTTTAGCAAACAAATTAGGGTATAGAGGTTGATGCATGTCAGTTGATAGAGGATGGAAAAATGTGCTCAGAGAATGATCACTCAAATAAGAGGCTTTCCAAGGTGAGCTTGCATCCGTAAAGATGATGCCGAGAGGAGCATGGTGTGAGGAAACCCTAATTTGAGTCGGTTTAGGGGTCTCATCAGGATCGTGAGAACCTGACATAACCATAAACAAAAGCTGAAGTGCCTCAACTTCCTGATGAGTCTCCAAGCATTCAAAAGGTGAATCATCAAATTATAGTGGTTTCATAGTATCGACAGATGGATACAGATGACAATCATCAGAGGTGTGGTTGAATATATTTTTGATAGAATGATAACCATTGAAGCTACCAACTCGATCAGGGTGGGTATCTAGCACATAAGGCTCCTCTGGTATTGAAAGTGAAGATAAATCAATGAGAGAACCAAATTGAATTTTCCGATATGAAAGACATCCTTCTTCACTAGTTAAAATTTGTGGATGGAAGAGATCAGGAACAAGAGATTCATCATTCTCACAATGCAATTGTTAAACATCACCCTCATGTACATCACTACAACCAATTCTAGGAGGATAAGGTTTTAAATAATTTGTATAAATCACTGGTGTGTTAGACTCATGGAATAAATGAAGGTATAATGGATGAAACAGTTTAGATGAAGGGACACCAATTGTACTGTAGAGTCCAAGAATTGCTCTACCTTGACACCCTTTTTGCTCATCTTTCCTCCTTTTTCCTATCCCTATCATTTAATAAATGCAATAAAAATGAGGTTTTGTTAAGGTAAGCACTTACATGTCCTCTTTTTCATATTTTGTCCATATACCTTATTGTTTTATTAAAGTTTGCATTCGACTATGGTTAAGATATTCCGACACATAGGAAATAGTTAAATATAACTTGGTCTAGTGTAGAGTGTAGGTAAAGTGTTTTTCTTTACTATGTACTTTTGTAACTTACAATCCGATGGTCACGATATGTTCTAGACATGAAGTGATCCGACGGTTCATTCTCTCCTCGGCATTACCGACACTTGATCCATGGCTTAACACCCGATTGGCCCATGATCTCTATTTAAAGAGCATGGAGGGTCATTTGTAGGTTAACCATTCATGAGAGAAGCTTATGTAAATTTTGATTCTTTTATTAATAAATTTCTTGAAGTGGCTGCATTGGCTCAGACTGTGGACTGTTTCCCTCTTTGAGGGTTTTAACCACATCAATAATACTGGTGTATTGATTTGTGATCTATTTGTGAGCAATGTCCTTTGATTTTATATTTGAGGAACTTACCCTATAAATTCCTACATGGTATCAGAGCTATTTGAGGGCCGCATCCATTGGTGATCCAAATCTGAAGCTGGTAGAACTGCATCCGGCTGTTGTTTCCTATATCTACTATTTCTGGCTACTTTTAGGCTGAGGGGACTACTCTATTGTGTTAGGAGCATCTGCTCCAGTGAGGAACCCCTTTCATTGGACGCAAAAAGGTTTCCAGTAGCCCTAGCTACGTCATTTTTAAGATATGATGGTATATAGTGTTTATTTGCAGTTTTTAGTTATTTTCTCTCTGTTTATTTCGGTTTATTTAGTGATAAGCCCCAGAAATGGGTAATTATATGGGCTCATTCTGCCTCTTATTTTGAATTAATCCACCATTCTCATTAGTTTATTGCATGTTTTTGAATATATTTATGCTAATAGAGTGAATTGGGTTAGTCATTTTGCCATGTAGTCTAATGTGTGCCTTATGTAGATTTTTTGGTCAATTTTGGACAAAGTCAAGGGATTTATGAGCAAATGGCAGCCAAAAATCGAGAAAAACAAAAAAGAGTACTTGTAGGGGGTGTCTCCTTCAATTATGACCCCTTTCCTTGAATCCTCCATCAGCAACTCGGAGCACAAAGGTCCACATTGATGATTCCAAGGGACAACCGAGCAAGTAAAGAAGGACTGCTATTTGTCTCTAGTTATAGGAAGTCGAGTTCCTTGATTTTAGGAGGACTGCTGGAGGAATCGATTTGTATAAATAAGGAGGCTTAGAGCCTCAGTGGGTTAGCCAGTCATTAGTAGATTTTCTCACTTTTGTGCAGCATTGTGTTCAACTCATTTTTGTTAGTAAATTATATATTACGGAGCAATGGAACACATAAAATATTGCAGAAAATATAAACACAGAAAGCGCATAAAACAAGAGAGACATAGATATACGTGGTTCACCCAGTTTGGGCTACGTCCACAGAGAAACAACCAGTCCTTCCTTTTATATTATCTAGCAAACTGAAGAGATACAACTTACAGTAGATCTGTTGTAACACCCTCTTCGCTCTCAATCTCCTCTCTTTTTCTCACTCAGGATATAGATTTACATAGACACAATACAATTCTCTCATATATAGTGAGGGGTTTTCTTCTAGGGCAAAAAACCCTAAATTAAACATAAACTCTACTGTTAGAACTCTGCCTAATGAACGGCCCAGATTGACTAGAAATTACTATATTTTTACAAGGCAATTTTACATCTATTCTTAGCTTCGGGGGCGTTGCCCTCGAAACCCCCCCGCCAAGGGGGGGCTCCCCAAAGGTCGCAGCCGCCCCCCCCGAACCCCCCCTGCAGCGAATATTTTATGGGCGGTGTTGCCACCCCCTTTCGAACTGGGGTCCAATGCGGCGATACCTATGAATACAGAAGATAATCAGGCTCCACACCCAACAATTTTCGAGTTCCTTTTTGAGAACGATTTATGTAATGTGACTGCTATTTTTGATAATGAAGATGAACCAGATTTTGAGCCAGCACTGATCTCTTTCAGAGGGCTGAAGCTCTTGGGTTAGGGCCCAACCCAAGCTGCCCAACACCTCCTACTGTGTACTTATATGTTTTTTCTTTAGTTCATGAGTTAATTTCTGTTGCATAGATTCATTTTACTTTGTTAGATTAGGTTGCTTTTAATGGTTAGCATAGTTGTTTTTGTTTCAATTGCTCAAGTAGGTTACTGCAGTGATAGAATAAGATTCAAAAAGGCCAACAACAGGCCCTAATCTCCTTTCTCCCTTCCTGGGACTATGATTTGAGGTCAAGGCACTATTGCTGCCACCAAAAACACAGTTTTTGCTCTTCCATGCAACTGCTAGTGTGATACTTTGATTTAGAAAGATTGATATTGGTTTAGATTCAGTTACCTAGATCATTTTCTATTCTTTTACCATAGATCTCCCTGCATGTTTTTCTGTTCACAGGATATTGTTTAGCATTTTCTGTTTGTAGGTCAGAAATTAGGTCAAGCTAGAGAAATTTTAGTTTTTTGTCATTTCTTTGAACAATTTTTGTAAGTAGACATGCAGATCTCTTACAGGTCACCTCAACTCACCATACATCCATAAATCAGCCAGCACCAGCTCGCTTCTCATAGATTTCCAAAGTCATTCATAACATTTCGCCAATCTACCCTAATTTCTGCGTTTTTCTCCATAAAGCCGCTTTCTTCCCATTTGAACAAATCCAACCATCACGTTTGTTCTTGATATTCCTTGACAAATTATAGACACCTCAATACCTTCATATAGCCTTTAGTTACCCTTTCCCATCATTTTTCCACCTTCAAAACTCCAAAAATAGCTCTCGGCCTCCTCCTGTAGATCCCCTGCAGCCTCCTGTAGAATTTCCTGTGAGTGATTTTTTGAAGTCTGATCACTATGGAAGTCTTCAGAAGGGTACTAGGGGCTTTTTAGGACCTATCCACACCTTCCTCACCCTCTGCAAAAGCCAACTCCATCTTCCTTTTCCACCAAACCTCTGCACAACCACAAACATATAAATCACAAGCATAATAATTCCACATAAAAATACTCAAAAGCACAAAAAGATGATTTCTTCTCATTTCTTTTCAGAGGTAGCTTGAATAAAAGAAATTTACCTTTTCAGTAGTCATTGGCACTCATTTCATTAGTTTCCATCTATTTTCTTGCAAAAGTAGGGTTAATAGGTAAATTAGGGTTTGCTAGGGTTTACGTTACATTTCAGTTTTCCTTCTCTTTCTACAAGTAGAATAGTCCATGTAGAGTTAGCTTTCTTTCATCACAGTTAAAAGCTTCTTTTGAGAACTCATAGAAGCTGGCTTGAGCTCCTAGCGAATTTGCGCTAGCTGACCAAGTGACAACCTACAGTAAGAGCTAGTACTTGTGCATACAGCACCGTCGCTTCCAAGTTTGTTACGAACTACCGGGTTTATAAAAGTAAAGAAGGAAGCCCCAGGAGTTGTAGCATTATTGCTGCAATACTGGTGCTCACCATTCATTTTGGTGCCATTGCTGGGAAAGTGTCAGAGTATTTTGTGATTACTACTTTTCTTCTATTTTCTACTGCAACATTTTGCTAAGTAGTTTATTTCAGCAAAAGTAGAGTAGCTGTTTCATTTCAATTCTGCAATTTCCATTTCTGCAAGAGTAGATTAGGCATTTCCTGCTTTCATTTCAATTCTACAATTTCCATTTCAGCAAGAGTAGATTAGTCATTTCCTGCTTTCATTTCAATTCTGCAATTTCCATTTCAGCAAAGTAGATTAGACCTTTCCTACTTTCATTTCAATTCTGCAATTTCCATTTCAACAAAGTAGATTAGACCTTTCCTACTTTCATTTCAATTATGCAATTTCCATTTCAGCAAAGTAGATTAGACCTTTCCTGCTTTCATTTCAATTCTGCAATTTCCATTCCATCAAAGTAGATTAGTCATTTCCTTGCTTTCATTTCAATTCTGCAATTTCATTTCAGCAAGTTCATTTCAGTAGTTGCAATTTGTTGTTCAATCCATTTCAGTTTTGCAGGTACAAGCAAAAAAAAAACAACAATCACCCAAAAAGAGATTTTCTTTCATGCCTCGTAGGAACAGATATAATTCAGGAAAATTCCTACCCAACACCCCCACCACATCACACAGTCACCCTTCTCTCTTCTTTGGTGGCAGTGATCCAGAAGAACCTATAGGTGAACCACTAGAGATATACGAAGATCCTATAGCAGAAGATGAGCAAGAAACCTTTCCTCCTGAGACCATGGCTGAAAACAGAAATGTTAGAGGAAATGGGGAAAGAGTAGAGGGTACCTTTCCTATCCAGGAGACCAATGGGGACACTAAAATGAAAAACATAAGTCATTCAGCCTTACCTCACTTCCATGGGTTGACTACCGAAGATCTTGATACCTTCTTGTTTGAATTTACTGTTATTTGTCGAACCTATGACTATGCAGAAGATGAGCAGAAGTTGAAATTGTTTCCTTCTACCCTCAAGGATGTAGCATTGCGTTGGTTCATGGGGTTACCTGGAAACAACATCACAACTTGGGCTCAGATGCAGCAAGCCTTTAACAACAAATACTGGGACTACTGTAGGTCAAAGGATACCAAGGAAGAGATTTTCCGAATGACCATGGGAAGTGATGAATCCTTAGAAGACTATGAAGAGAGGTTTCAGCTCAGTTATAAAAGGGCCAAGTGCACACTTGACCTCGAATCTCTGAAGTTGGTCCTGCTCAGAGGGGTCCCGGAAGACCTTCTAGATACCCTCCATTTGCTGGCTGGGGGGGACATCTACCAACTACCTTATGATGACATAAAGACTGTGTTTAGAAACCATTCTAGGACAGCCAAAAAGAGAGGTAGGGCAAGTCAACCTTTAGCCAGTACATCCTCATCTAGTTCATCTCTTAGAAGTGAATTTGAGAATCGGATGGAAGATTTCAAGAGCGCAATGAAGCAAACTCTTGCCATGCAAATGGATACCTTGCATATCAAAAGAAAACAAGAGGAAGTAGAGAGGGCTTTGGCCATTTTTTGTCTTAGGTGAACCAGAAGGAATCCTAGGAATGAATGTCCATTGAACTCTATAGAAGTGTGTTTAGCCTATGAAGAAAACCATTCTACGAATCAGTGCCCTTCATTGCCTGAACTTAAATATGCATACTAGGGGGTTGAAGGAGCCACTGAACCACTCTATTTCATGAACCAAAGGAGGCCACATGGGCCCAGACCTTACCAGCAGGCAATGCAAGGGACATCCCAGACATATTACAACCCCAATCAAGCCACTTCCATGCCTTCTTGGGGTCCCCTTGCTCATCCTTCTTGGTCCACACCCCCTCCTTGTTCATATCCATCTCAATACCATTCTCAACCAACTGCTCATTCGTTTCACTCTTATGCTCAGCCACAGCCTCAGTGGAATGCACCTCATCAGGGGTGGAGGCCCCAATACAACTCTCCTCCCGCTCTTTTGCCTCTGCCACTTGCTCAACCATAACCATTGCCTCCTGCTCCTCCAAGGCAACCCCAAATACCTGCTCAACTGAACCCGAACACGAATAACAGACAAGCCCAACAGGTATATAGTGGAGAAACATCATGCCCGACCTATGCTGTGGAGATTCAGGAGATTAACCTATGATTTGGGAAGGTTCTCCCAGATAACCAACCTCCCCCTAAGGAGGATGAGGAAGAAAAATAGGAAAGTGAACCAAAAGCCACTCCACCCTTTCCTAAGAGATTAACTGGAACAACACAACCTACCCCATAAGAAACTGAACTTCTGGGAGAATTGAAACAATTATGTGTAAAAATACCACTTCTCCAAGCCATAAAGGATGTGCTTATATACAACAAGATGATCAAGGAGAAGTGCTTCAGGCACCCAGGTAGGCGCAAGAGAGATGCTCCAACTATCAATGTCATAGGACAACTGTCCGACCTGATGTTGGGGCAGATAATCTGTCTGAAATATCTAGACCCTGGAAGTCCTGTAGTCGATGTCCACATCAATGGCACCATAATCCCCCATACCCTGATTGATCTAGGCACTGCCATTAATGTGATGACCAAGGACACTATGCTCAAACTCAACCTTCAGGGCTCTTTGAGAAAGACCACAACAGTACTATAGTTAGCAGATCGCTCCACCGTGACCCCTGAGGGGATTGTGGAAGATGTAATGGTCTCCATTGATTCTTGGGAGTACCCTGCTGATTTCCTGGTTCTCCATCCAAGGGCAAAGCTCAATGGGTATCCTCTCATCCTAGGAAGACCTTGGTTGGCTACTGCAGATGCCTACATTAGTTGTCAAGCTGGGAACATGACAATCAAGAATGGGCATATGTCCAAGCAACTAGTCCTATATCCTCCTGCCCAGCCTTTGTTAGACCATGATTTACCTCTCTGGTTGGAGGAGGAAGATGAGGATGAAGTTTATTCCGCACCACTATGTGCAGTGGAAGCTACCATGAGGGGCCCACAAACTGAGGATGATCTTATTGAAAACTTGACCAGAATCCACCCCCTAGTGTGTTGCCATTAGAAGAGCTGGTGGAAGAAACCCAAGCCAATACTTTAGTTGATTTTTGTGTGGCTGATCCGACCTCTCTCTAAGTTAAGAATGTGGAATTCGGCCCAAAAAGAACCTTGAAGATCAACTAATACCTATCCACCTCTCACGAGAAAGAACTGTGTAGCTTATTGAAAAACCACTTGGATGCTTTTGCTTGGAGCTATAAGGAGATGAAGGGAGTGCACCCTTCAATCTGCACTCATCACATTTACATTAAGGAAGATTGCAAACTAGTCAGGCAGCCTCAAAGGAGGATGAATCCAGCCCTTAAGGAGATTATCAAATAAGAACTGCAAAAGTTACTGGATGCAGGATTCATCTACCCCATCTCTGACAGCGAGTGGGCTTCTCCTTTGGTGCTAGTACCAAAGAAAAATTGGAAGTGGAGAATCTGTATCAATTATTGGGAACTAAACTAGGCCACCAAGAAGGACCATTTTCCTTTGCCTTTCATAGATCAAGTGTTAGATGGCCTGGTAGGGAAGAAGTCTTTCTCCTTCCTAGATGGGTTTAGTGGGTACAACCAGATCCAAATAAGCATGGAAGACCAAGATTAGACCACTTTCACTTGTCCTTGGGGTACCTTTGCATACCGGGTCCTTCCCTTCGGATTTTGCAATGCTCTCGTGACTTTCCAAAGAGCTGTATTGAGTATATTTGCTGAACTGGTTCATGATTCAGTGGAATCTATATGGATGAATTTAACCATTATGGTTCTAACTTCCAGGAAGCTTTGACTAACCTGGGAAAATTTTTAGACAAGTGCATTGAAATGAATCTGTCCCTCAGTCCTAAAAGATGCGAATTCCTGATGACTGAAGGGACTGTGCTAGGTCATACAATTTCTCAGCAAGGATTACAGGTGGATCCCAACAAAATTGCCATCATCCAAAGGGTCCCACCTCCTCAAAAGGTAAGAGATGTTCCAAGTTTCCTAGTTTTAGAAGGGTATTATAGAAGATTCATTAAGAATTTCAGTAAGCTAGCCTTTCCATTGTTTGGTCCTTTGGGAAAAGATGTTGAGTTCACATGGACTGACAACTGTCAAGAGGCTTTGGATACTTTGCAAAGTAAACTGGCGACTGCCCCAATTTTGAGAGGTCCAAACTGGGCCCTACCTTTCTACATTCATATAGATGCCTCGAACAAAGTGATAGGAGCAGCCTTAGGGCAAGTCGATGAAAAGCTGCCTTATGCCATATATTTTGTAAGTAAAAACTTGTCCAAGGAAAAATTAAACTACACTGTAACCGAAAAGGAGCTCCAAGCTGTAGTCCATTCCCTAAATAAGTTCAGACACTACATCATTGGCTATCAAACATTTTTACACACTGATCATGCTACAATTGGGTATTTAATGAACAAACCAGATGTAAATGCGCGTATTATTAGATGGTTACTTTTATTGCAGCAATTTGATCTAACCATCATTGATAAGCCGAGTAAGGAAAATGTTGTTGCTAATTTTCTGTCTAGAATAGATTTGCCCGCAGGTGAAGAAGGAATGGTGGATGATCAAATTCCAGATGAACACCTATTTTCTATCTCAATACTCTCTCCATGGTTTGATGATATAGCAAATTACTTGGTTTCAGCACAGTTCTCCCCACACCTGTCCTCAAAAGAGAAGAGCAAGATCATGAGGAAAAATGCCCCATTCACCTGGATTGGGGGCAATCTCTTCAAACTTGGCCCAGATAATATTTTGAGGAGATGTGTCAGGGAGGAGGAAGTTTTTGACATTCTCCTAACCTGTCATGACGGACCCTGTGGGGACCATTTTACAGCAAGGAGGTCCGCCTTCAAAATTCTCCAAGCAGGTTACTATTGGCCCACTCTTCATCAAGATGTATGGATATATATCAGCCAATGTGACTGATGTCAAAGGATGGGGAAACATACTCCAAGGGATGAGATGCCCTTGCAACCTCAAGTGACTTTCGAGCCGTTTGAGAAGTGGGGCATGGACTTTGTGGGTCCTGTCAACCCTCCTTCAAAATAGAGATCCTACATCATTGTGTGCACTGAAAAAGGCGATCAAGGCAGCAACATAAGAAAAAGTAGCTAAGTTTTTGAGATAGAATATCTTCTACAAGTTTGGCTATCCAAGAGAATTAGTCACAGATCAAGGGAGTCAGTTTACCTCCAATCTAATTGAAGACCTGCTCACACATCACAAAATTAAGCACAGAACTTCCACCCCTTATCATCCGCAAGCAAATGGAGAGGTGGAAGTCACTAACAAAGCTTTGGAAGGGATTTTGACCAAGGTAGTGAGCAGCAGTAGAAAAGTTGGGTAGATCGATTGGTTGAGACCATATAGGCCTATAACACCACCTGGAAAACCACCATATGGTTCACACCCTATGAGTTGGTCTATGGGAAGAAGGCTTTGCTGCCAATAGAATTTGAATATAACACACTAAGGATGGCAGCTCATTTGGACCTAGATCTCAGCCATGCACAAAAGGAAAGGTTACTTAAGCTAAATAGATTGGATGAACAGAGATTGCAGGCCCTCTCCACTCAGAGGTAGTCCAGCTACAAAGGAAAATATGGCATGACAGACACCTCAAAGAGAAACAATTCCAGGAAGGAGATTGGGTGTTGTTGTATGATTCAAGATATAAATATTTCAAGGGAAAACTGAGGACAAGATGGTTGGGACAGTAAACAGTAGAAAAGTGCAATGAAAATGGTTCGATACTGATCCGGACTATCAATGAAGAAGCCATCCCCATGCTCGTCAATGGGCATAGGTTGAAGTTCTACAAGAAGTCCCTATCCAAGCAAGAATTCATTGAGAATCTGAGTAAAACAGTGTTGGTAGTGGAGTAGGTCTCTGTCTCCACTCCACCCACACCCTAAAGAAAAAAAAAATAGGAAAAAAGAGAATAAAAGATCACTGGGTGAAGACCTCCTGGAGGCACCCAAGGCAGGCAGTGAGGGTGAAAACCTCTTGGAGGTGCCCCAACTATCTCATAAAAAAGAGAGAGAGAGAGAGAGAAGAAAAGGAAAAAAACAGAGAAAAAAAGAAAAAATAGAAACAAAAAATTAACTTTTCTTTGAATGCTTTGCAGATTACAGGAAGTCCATAGAAGAAAAAGGGCCATGGCCAAGCCGAATACACCTCTAATAGATCATTTCTCCATCACCATTGTCTTTTCCCAGTCCCTGATCTCGCTTGTTCTGGAAACTATGCATCCTACAAGAAGCTTTGTGCATTCTACAAGAGGCTCTTGTAGAAACCACAGAGAGCTCGAAATCAAGTTCAGAAAAGAATCAGAGGGCTATAAATTTGTCCAGAAGACTTGTGGGCCTCGCTACCTCCATTCATCCTCCTAACTCTCCATTCCATCCCTGCACCCCTGCATTTCCACTCGCTTCTTCCTTCCCTGCACAGAAAACACAGAAATCCCGTTTCTTTTGTTTTTTTTTTAAAAGAGAAAAAATGAAGAATAAACCGCAGCATCCTTAACTTATTTCTTACTTGGTGTATTCCAGCTGCTTTTCATTTTCCTTCAGAACATTCCTCAGCTATTTCTTCAGTCCTTTCTCAAACCTCAGCCATAAATTTTAGAGGGAGAAGCAGTTACAAGAAATCCTGCAGGATTCCTGTAACAGCTGATCCCCTTAAAAATCGAGCTCCAGAGGCAGGGTCAATGTAGCCACAAATGATAAAACACTAGCATGAGGTAGCCAAGCCACCAGTTTAGAAGCCACAAGTGCCAATAGTAGCAACAATCCATGAACATAGTGCCAAAGTCTGAGCATGCAAAGCACGGTAGCGACTAACAGGTAAGTGACGAAACTTGTTCCTCTGTTGCATGAGTATAATTTAGAAACTGCATGAACCATTGAGATGGTCGCGATTAAACAAAATCAGTGGCCAACTAACTGGCCACCCTCGTCCAGTTCAAACAGAACCCCTCGTCCAGTTCAAACAGTGCCTCATCCAATTCAAACAACGTTTAGTGGGTGCAATCAGCACGTGTGTTCAGTCAACTCGGGAAGAAAAACTCAAAACAGGTAGTGGTGGCGGTGTATAATGGGAATGATGGAAGTGATTGTGGGCAGGTGGCATGAAGTATCATAATGGCATTGGAGTAGGGACCAACGGTCCGGATGGGGATAACGTACCCTTCCTGCCACCTCACCTCGTCACCGCAGAACACACCCGTAAGCTTCCTGTAAGCTTAAGTACACTGCAGTCGACGCCTTCATCACCTTTGTTTTCATTTGCATCGTCGTGCTCTCGACTGCAAAAACTTACCTACCACCTTCAAAACCTCGAAACAGTTGCTCTCTGTCAGTTTCAAAACCCTTCCGCTTATCACACTCTACAGGAGCAAAAACATAGTCTACAGGAGCCTTTCTACAGGAAGGCCAGCGAGCAACTCTGCAGAGGAAAATTTGGGATTTTATTTCAAATTCGAGCTCGAAAAGGTAGGCTCAGTCAAACCCACTCTGCATTTTATATATCTACAAAAGGTGGCGGGATTTGTAGCGAAGTATTGGGCTGAAAATAAAGGAAAAATTGAGAACATAAGTCTACCTGTGTTTTTTGAAATATATACAGTCTCTCCATTTTACTCTCTGCACTAAAATTCTGTCTCTTTCTCCTCTGTGGTATTCTCTTGTGTAAAGAAGTGATGCAACCATAGGAAATTAAGCCTGTAAAACAGTGAATTTGCATTGGGTGGTCTGCTCACTTTGTGAAAAGGGAAAAAACACTGTCTTGTATACTCTCCGTTTAAAAAAAAGAAAGATATTGTTTCCCTCAAAAAGCCTGAGAAGTAAATTAAGTTTGAGAACATAGTTTGAAGGGAAGGAAAATTGCAAATTGCTTTTGTTAAAAAGGAAGAACACGGAAAATTCTCTTTTTGGTTCCAGAAAGAAAACCTCAGTTGTTCCTCTATTTTCGGGTTTGAAAATTTGCTACCTTCCTCCTCACCTGAAACATTCCAGCAATCTCTAAACATCATGACAGGGGGGTTTATGAGGAAGGAGCCTCTGAATTCAACTAAATTGCATGAACATCCAGAAGTGGTGGCCCTCTTTACCAGGGCAAATTGAATGCCTTTCTTTGAGAAATTTCATGGGTATGATGAGGAAGTTACAGAAGAATTTTTATTGTCTTTAAAACCCCACTCAAAAACCCATGCTACAGTCAGTTTCAGGGTTCTAGCCATAGAACTTACACCAGAGTTAATCAGCAGAATTACAAGTCTCCCGCTTGGGCTCCCCTGGAGCAAAGAAGAAAAACCACTAGGACAGTTTGCTAAGAAGACCGTTTTTCAACCTAATGAACATCCCGTGGAGGATAAGAATGGGATTAGGAGGACAAGTATACCTTATTCATGGGGTGAGGTCAGCTATCAGATCATGAAATATATCTCCTGTGAAGGAAGATACAACATAGTCTATGGTTATCATTACAGACTTTTACATGAACTACGATATGGCATGGACCTACTTGCATCTAGAAAACTCAGTCTTCCATATTTTATCCTCCAATCCTTGATAGAGTGTAGCACAAAATTGAATGTAGGGGTTCCAAACCAACTGGCTCACCATGGGCTCATTAAATTGTTGGTGGAGGATGCCCTCCACACTTACACAATCCCTATAGCTTGGGATATTTTCAGGAACATGACTAAAGAAGATGACATAAAAACTTCACTGATGACCTTAGTCCATATGGAAGTGAAGAGGAGGAACAAAAAGAGGAAGCTGAGAAGGAAATCCATGAAGAAGAACAGAACATTCAATTGGAAGAAGAAAAAGAAGAAAAACAGAGAGGAAAAGAGAAACATGAAACCACCACCACAGATGAACCTAAAGCTAAGAAGAAAACAACATCAAAAGCAGAAAAAGGGAAAACCATAGTAGAGAAAAAGAAGAGGACAAGAATTGAAAAGAAGAAGCCCAAGACAACTTAGAAAAATGTTGTCACAGGAAAGGCAGAAACTTAGCAAGCAGAGGAGAAAAAAACACCAGAGACAGCAGACACAGGAAAAATAGCAGATGGAAAAGAAGAAACACAACAAGAAGAAGTGTCCCCTGGGACACTAGCAAGAGAAACAACAACTGTTCTTGCTGCACTTAGTACTCCATCCAAGCCCAAAGGGAAAAGAAAGAGACAACCATCCATGTACTTCAAGGCTCAAAAGAGCACTAGAATCAAGATGGGGAAGCCTCAACCAACTTCAAAAGAGCCCATCATCATTGAGGATGTCCCTACTGCAACAAGGGAGGAATCTCCCTCCAAAATCTCCATCACTTACGAAAGAGGGAGCCCTAAGACCTCTACCTGGAAAGAAAGGATCAAAATAATGGACTCTAAAGCAGTCCTCCAGGAGGCACAGACCTTTCCACAGGAGACACTGGAAAAGCTCAAAGAAACTAAGAAACTTGAAAAGAAGGTAGAAAAACAGACCCAGGAGGAATACAAAGCAAAAGAGATACCAGAGCCTGGACCTCAGCCTAGCTTAGGCTCCTACTACAACCTTCTGGAAGGTGGGAAGATCATCCCACAAAAGTTTGCAGTGCCTCTTTTCTTAGAGTTGGAAAAGGAAAGAGTCAGGACCCATACATGGATGTGGATTGCAAAATCGAAAGGGGTAAAACAAGTTGAGAGAAATGGGTAAAGAATTGAGCATGGTAAGGCATATAGAAAGCATCAGAAGAGCTCAATTGGAGGAATAAAATGAAATGTTAAAGAAGCAGCTGCAAGAAAGAGAACCTCAAGGAGGAAAGGAGCTGTCAATCTTATAAAGACAACAACAGGAAGAGGAATCCCAGATAGATAGTGAGGTATTAAAAAGATAGCAACAGGAAGAGGAACCCTAGAAAGACAGTGAGACATTGATAAAATAGTAACAGGAAAGGGAATCCTAGGCAGAAAATGAAGTGTTGATTTTGAGAAGGCAGCTATAGGAAAAGGAAGCCCAGTTAGCCTACATGGCCAGTTGGGCTATGGAGGCATTACAGTGCAAGCAGCCAACCAAATCATATGCACTATACCTCAAGGATCAGTGGCTCCAATTTCAGATTAAGACACTGGCCCAGGGGGGCACAATACCTTTTTGAGGATTATGGCCAATTTATGCATTTATAAGATCACAGCTCAGCTGAGGACAAAGAAAAGCTAGCAGAATTTTACTTGCACAACATGGCACTTACTGACATGAACTTGTGGGATCCAAATGCTGCATTGGTAGACTTGCAACTAATGGTTATGGCATCTTGGATGAGCCATGAAGAGAAAATGGCAGTAGAAATCTAGAAAATGATGGCAAAAGAGCTGAGTGAACCTCTGATGATTAGAGTAGAACCAAAAAAACCCCTGGCTCTCATCTATGCCCACCAAAACCTTGTAGCTAATCCTCAAGTTGTCCCTGACTATGTTGACAAGCAAGCCCAGGCTATTGCTCATTTCGAGGACATGGAGAGATTGTTTGGAGATGACTGCATTCATGCCTGCATGAGAAGGTGGAATACATTGCCACATAGCCTAAGGATCAGGGAGTATCACTCCCCAAACAGGATGAGGGAAGCCATGAGGAGAGTGCCCCTATATAAGCACTCAATGCAAAGATTGAAGGCAAATTGGATTGGCCTTACATTCAGTCCTCCATTGCTGCTAGGACTGCTGGAAGGCGTAAATGAGGAGGAAGAACAAAAACAATGGGAAGAAGTGGATAAGAAAGTAGGTTTCCATGATAAAGAGGAAGACATCACATCAGAGGCTTGGGATGTCAGGGAATCTGTTAGAGCCATCAAGGATGAAGAGTTAGATTAGTTTCTCAGAGGATGAGCAACCCATTCAGTAAGGGGGTGATGATGAGTCGCAGAAATGGGTAATTATATGGGCTCATTCTACCTCTTATTTTGACTTAATCAACCATTCTCATTAGTTTATTGCATGTTTTTGAATATATTTATGCTAATAAAGTGAATTGGGTTAGTCATTTTTCCATGTAGTCTAATGTGTGCCTTATGCAGATTTTTTGGTCAATTTTGGACAAAGTCAAGGGATTTATGAGTAAATGGCAGCCAAAACTCGAGGAAAACAGGGAAAAGGATGTGTAAGGGGGTGTCTCCTTCATTATGACCCCTTTCCGCAAATCCTCCATCAGCAACTCAGAGCACAAAGGTCCACATTGATGATTCCAAGGGGCAGCTGAGCAAGTAAAGAAGGATTGATGTTTATCTCCAGTTCTAGGAAGCTGAGTTCCTTGATCTTAGGAAGACTGTTGGAGGAATAAATTTATATAAATAAGGAGGCTTATAGCCTCAATAGGTTAGCTAGTCATTAGTAGATTTTCGGACTTTTGTGCAGCATTGTGTTCAGCTCATTTTCGAGTTCCTTTTTGAGAATGGTTTATGTAATGTGACTTCTATTTTTGATAATGAAGATGAACCAGTTTTTGAGCCAGCACTGATCTCTTTCAGAGGGTTGAAGCTGTTGGGTTAGGGCCCAACCCAAGTTTCCCAACACTTCCTACTGTGTACTTATATGTTTTTTCTTCAGTTCATGAGTTAATTTCTGTTGCATAGATTCATTTTACTTTGTTAGATTAGGTTGCTTTTGATGGTTAGCATAGTTGTTTTTGTTTTAGTTTCTCAAGTAGGTTATTGTAGTGAAAAAATAAGATTCAAAAAGGCCAACAACAAGCCTTGATCTCCTTTCTCCCTTCCTGGGACTATGATTTGAGGTCAAGGCACTACTGTTGCCACCAAAAACACAGTTTTTGCTCTTCCATGCAACTGCTAGTGTGATAATTTGATTTGGAAAGATTCATATTGGTTCAGATTTAGTTGCCTAGATCATTTCCTGTTCGTTTACCATAGATCTCCCTGCATGTTTTTCTGTTCACAGGTTACTGTTCAACATTTTCTGTTTGTAGGTCAGAAATTAGGTCATGCTAGAGAAATTTTAGGTTTTTGTCCTTTCTTTGAACAATTTTTGTAAGTAGATGTGTAGATCTCTTGCAGGTCATCTCAGCTCACCATACATCCATAAACCAGCCAGTGCCAGCTCACTTCTCATAGATTTCCCAAGTCATTCGCAACATTTTGCCAATCTGCCCTAATTTCTGTGTTTTTCTCCATAAAGTCGCTTTCTTGCCATTTGAACAAATACAACCATCATGTTCATTCTTTATATTCCTTGACAAGTTCTAGACACCGAAACACCTTCATCTAGCCTTTAGTTACCCTTTCCCATCATTTTTCCACCTTCAAAACTCCAAAAATAGCTCTCGGCCTCCTCCTGTAGATCCCTCGCAGCCTCTTGTAGAATTTTGCTGTGAGTGATTTTTCGAAGTTCGATTGCTATGGAAGTCTTCAGAAGAGTACTAGGGGCTTCTTAGGACCTCTCTACACCTTCCTCACCCTCTGCAAAAGCCAACTCCATCTTTCTTTGCCACCAAACCTCTGCACAATCAAAACCAGATAAATCACAAGCATAATAATTCCACATAAAAATACTCAAAAGCACAAAAAGATGATTTCTTCTCATTTCTTTTTAGAAGTAGTTTGAATAAAAGCAATTTACCTTTTAAGTAGTCAATGGCACTCATTTCATTAGTGTCCATCTCTTTTATTACAAAAGTAGGGTTAATAGGTAAATTAGGGTTTGCTAGGGTTTACATTACATTTCAATTTTCCTTCTCTTTCTGCAAGTAGAATAGTCCCTGTAGAGTTAGCTTTCTTTCATCACAGTTAATAGTTTCTTCTGAGAACTCATAGAAGTTGGCTTGAGCTCCTAGCGAACTCGTGCCAGCTGACCAAGTGAGAGCTTGCAATAAGATCTAGTACTTGTGCATACTGCATCGTCGCTTCCAAGTTTGTTACGAACTACCAGGTTGATAAAAGTAAATAATGAAGCCCTGGGAGTTACATCATTATTGCTGCAATACTGGTGCTCACCATTTAGGTCTCTATTTTTTTTACTGAATCTATACCTTTCATTTCTGCGTGACTCTGTGCGATCTGGGCAAATCAGAAAGAGAAAGGAAGGATTTTTCTCATGCATATGCTCTTTTCCACCGCGCTTTAGTGTGATCTCAAAAAATCAGAAACATTGAGGAAAATATTTAGTTTCTAGCTAAATCTAAGTTCAAGCCATAAGGTTTGTTTTTTTTGTATGCCCGTGTTGGGTTTTGTGTTTTTAGTTTTGTAGGCAAAAAGAGCTTTTTCAAGTAAGCACGCACCCCAAATCTTCAGTGACTAAAAAAAAAAACATGTAGCTTATGTTTTAAAGTTATTTTATGTAAAAGTGTTCTCACCCATTATAAAAAGTGAGTCACTTATAATTCTAAAGTCTCTTTATCTTTTATTTAAGTTACAATTTAGTGGATAGCTCATAAAGTACCATTGTAAAAGTGACTTTCACTTATTTGTAAAAGTGAGTGACATATATTTTTTTTAAAGTGAGCTAATTATATTTATGTTTGGAAAGGTGGGAGATTTTTTTTTAAATATAACATTATCATTCATTTCTGCACAATGACGCACTTCATCGATATCTTCAACAACTTTTCTTCAAAAAGCCATAACTTCTTCATCTGGAAGCCGTTTTCAGAGCCGTTTTTTTAATCAGCCTAATTTTTCGAGATCTTTCCATTGGAACACTTAGTTTCAGCATCTATAGATTTAGTTTATGTTAAAATGGAAAGTCAATGCCAAGTTATTCTTGACAGCACCAACTACTTCCAATGGTGGTCCTACATTGTGGATTTACTTAGAAGTAAAGGTCTTTACAGAATAGCCTCAGGCCAAGAAACCAAACCTCGAGATGAAGATAAGGCAAACAAATGGGAAAATAGGCAAGATCAAGCACGTGGGTTGATAGGGATGTCTATTTCTCTAGACCTTAGATTCCATATCACAGAACTTGATACTCCTAATGAAGCAATGAAACAATTCACTAAAGTTTTTGGAATTAAAAATGAAATTAGAGCCCATCAACATGAAAATTAGCTGCTTAGATTGGACCCCAATAATTTTTCTTCCATTGAAGATATTTTGTCCAAGTTCAAGACCCTTAGACTTCTCTTGGAAGGTGTTAAGGTTAAGAAAGAAGATGGTAGCTTTATCTAGTCCATTCTTACTAAGTTGGGACCAACCTAATCTGTGTTTGTTTCCACCTTCCATTGTACAAGAGAAGCCTTCATTTCTCAAGGAAAAGACTAAAAGTCCCCTTCCTTTGATGCCTTTTGTGATTCTTTAATAAGAAAACAAGAAAAACTCTTACATCTTGGTCTTCTTAATGTTGGAAACTCTTCTAAGAAAGCCTTAGTCTCTCAGCAGCAACCAAATTCAAAGAATCCTAAGAAGTCGTATCCTAAAAAGAATGGTCCCAAACCAAACAAGGGTCTTAAGCAATTTTAGTCTCAAAATGAAAAATCATTTCAACAAAATGATAAGGCAAATAAAAACAAAGGGAAGAAGACTGATAGACATTGCCACTTTTGTAATAAAGATGGCCACTTAGAATCCAAATGCTTTAAAAATATGGAAGCCTTGGAAGCAACAATGAATAAGCATAACATCCATTTGGAGCACTCTTCTACTTCAACTTCATCTTTAGGAATAACACTTTCTGCATGTGGTTGTCAAGTATCTCAGTCTGGTTATGCACTAAATGTATCTTCTTCTTCTCATTCTCATGAGTGGTTCATTGATTTTGGAGCTTCTTATCACATGGCCAAAAACAAAGCCATGTTTTCTTCAATGAATGATTGTAACACAAAAAATATATATGTTGGTGATGATAGATCTCTTAGTGTTGTAGGGACTGGAACTGTTCATCTAAACAATGGTTAATTTAATGATGTATTATGTGTTCTGAGCTTATCTTGTAACCTTCTATCTGTATATCAGATAACTCATTCAGGTGAACGTAAAATCATTGAATTTTCACCTCACAATGTTGTAATTAAGGACCTAAGAGATCCTAGATAGATTTTAGCTACTAGCATTGCTGATGATTCTACAAGGTTGTATAAGTTTAACAACTTTGGGTCATGAAATCTTCCCTCAGTATTTGTTGCTCATAATGATGAAGTGAGCAAACTTTGGCATGAGTGATTTGGCCACTTAAACTATCGCTTCCTTCAGAATATATGTAAAGAAAATATGGTGACAGTTCTTCCAATGGTATCTTGCAGAGGTGGTGTTTGTTCTAGATGTGTACTCAGAAAACATAATCGAGATAGTTTTGAAAAACATGCCTCTTGGCATGCCTCAGCCCCTTTATAGCTTGTGCATAGTGATTTATGTGGTCCACTTCCAGTTGTTTCATTCTCTAGCTACAAGTATTTCTTAACTTTCATTGATGATTTCTCTGGACGCACTAGGGTATACTTTTTAAAAATCAAGAGTGAAGTATTTAACATGTTCTTGGCCTTTAAGGCCTTTTTTGAAAAACAATCTGGACATCAAATTCTTAAGCTAAGATCTGATAATGGCGGAGAATATGTTAACAACAAATTCTTCAACTTTTGCATTGAGAATGGAGTTCAAATGCAAAATATTGTTCCTTATACTCCACAACAAAATGGCGTAGCTGAAAGGAAGAATCACACCTTAAAGGAAATGGCTAACTGTATGCTTCAATCTAAAGGACTTAGTCTTAATTTTTGGGCAGAAGTAATTAACTGTGCAAATTACATACTCCTACTAAGGTTTTAAAGTATATCACTCCAAAATAAGCATGGAGGTCAATTAAACCAATTGTAAGTCACTTTCGTGTTTTTGGAAGTGAAGCATGGGCCCATATTCCAGATGAGAAACATAAAGCTTAAGAACCTAAGAGTGAAAAATGTATTCTTGTTGGATATTATGAAGATGTCAAAGGATATAGACTTATTCCACTTAATTCCAAAAATGTTATCATTAAAAGAGATGTAAAGTTTTTATGAAAATATATTGGCCTATGAGCCTAGTTCGATGGATGTGCCACCTCTTTCTATCCCTTCTACTTCTAAAAATATTTATTCTTCAGATGATGACGACGAGGATGAAAATCCTCCCCCACCTTCTCAGGATCCTCCTTCAGCTCCTCAACTTCCAAAATGGGTCCATGCTACTTGAAATGCAGCAGGTGCTCTTGTCAGTGATCCTACAGATCAGCAATGTGCACGTTCTCAGTTTGATAGAGCCTCTTCTTTATTGGCTCAAGATTTAGCAAATTATGATCCTGACACCTTTGCAGAAGCTTTAGGCCATCCAGATTGGGACGCAGCTATGAATGAAGAATATCGTTCATTATTGGCAAATGATACATGGGATCTTGTTCCTCTTCCAAAGGGATGAAAACTTGTTAGATGCAAATGGGTTTACAGAACCAAGTATGGCCCAGATGGAAAAGTTGATAAACATAAAGCTCATCTTGTTGCTAAGGGTTTTTCACAAGTTGAAGCGATTGACTATACTAAAACCTTCTCCCCTGTTGCCAAAATGAACTCTATCCACCTTGTTATTTCCATTGCTACCTCTTTCAAATGGGAAGTCCATCAGATGGATGTTAAATATGCCTTCTTGCATGGAGACTTGCATGAAGAAATCTATATGGAACAACCTACTGGATTTATACAAATAGACTCTAACCTTGTATGTCGGCTTAATAAATCCCTCTATGGTCTCAAGCAAGCCCCTCGAGCTTGGTATGCCAAAATGGATAGCTTTCTTTTAGAAACTGGCTTTTCTAGTTGTCATTCTGACAATACTGTCTACAGCAAGAAAGTGGGCAAGTCTCTTATCATTCTTATTCTTTATGTTGATTATCTCATCCTTACTGTTAAGGGACAAATTCCCCTAGGGTCTTTGGGTTGAAACCCTAGCAGATCAGAGGTTGTCTATACAGAGAAACACACATTCCATACAGCCATAATGCTAAGATAAGCAAGCTATATGATAAGGGGCGTACTTGGGGGTCCTACATTTGAGAAGAGCCTTCCAGGGTCCAAACCCTCTTGGAGTTCCTTTTGCTCCTTCAACCTGCAAAACAATCAATTCAAGAAAGTACAGCAATATATGGACTAAACATCATAAAGAAATCATCTTCATAGTATATTGAAGGGTAGTTAGTTATGAAATTAAACAACCATTCACATATGAATCATAACATGGATATCATAAACATGAAGAAGATTTATATCAGGAACAAAGATAAGTGTTTCTTTTATTATAGACAAATAAAGTACAAAAAGGAATAATTTCACCTGATTCGTCCTTTCGCAGGCTCCAAGCGGAACCGTCCTCCGGATTCGTCCACTCTCAAGCCTTTAACAAACTCCTTCCATGACTTACTCCATGATATCTCAAATGGTAGATAGACATTATCACACAAGGAAACAAGGATTTCCTGTAAATTGGGGAAGTGCAGGAGGCACTAGGATCTTCAAACCTGGTCAGGGAAATCTCAACATAATAACCTTTCTCTCTCTTCTCTCCTCCCTTAGGTCTTCCCATTGAAGCCCTTTTATACTTCTCCCAAAGTAGTTTTTTAGTTGGGAATTCGTTGGGAACGGTTGGGCCACAGGCACTAACAGGTGGTCAGTAGGTAAAACCCGTGATCTCCACCCGAAATTAAGGAGATTTAATTTTTTTTAAGTGTTTTAAGACATATACGTGGGTTGGGTATACACAGACCCGCGTATACACGCGTTTAGCTCAGGGAAATGTCGCGTATAGGGAATAAAACACTGTTTTTTAAATTTTGGACCAGGTCTGGAAGGAGGGGTTGCCTTGGGCCATGAGTGCAGCATCACAAACCTCAAGAGTGAGATTTGGAGCTATAACACTTACTGGTAGTGTTCCTAACCTTATAGACCATGTGAATTCCAGCCTTAAAAAGAAGTTTGAAATGATAAACTTAGGACACTTGCATTATTTTCTTTGTCTTCAAGTCTTGCAATCCAAGGAAGGTATTTCCCTTTCCCAGTCCAAGTATGCATGTGATCTTCTACACCATTTTCACATGGAAGACTGTAAGCCAACCCCTTCTCCCTTTTAGTCTGGAGCCAAAATTTCAGTCACTTGTACTTCCCCTGAAGTTGATGCTACCTTATACCGTCAACTTGTAGGAAAACTTTTGTATCTGACCCATACTCGTCCTAACCTTTCCTTTGTTGTTGGCCTTATTGCTCGGTTTATGCAAAACCCACATGAAAGTCATTGGAAAGCATATAAAAGAATACTTCGTTATGTTCAAGGTAAAGTTCAGTTTGGGATTCATTACAGTGCAAAAGCATCTCCTCTATTGGTTGGTTTCACTGATTCTGATTGGGTTGGTGACCCTGATGATTGGAAGTCTACTGCAGGTTATGTGTTCAATCTTGGTTCAGGACCTATTACATGGGCTTGCAAGAAAAAAAGTGCCATTTATCTTTCTTCAGCAGAAGTAGAGTATCGTGGTGTCGTAGAAGCTAGTAAGGAGGCCCCGTGGCTTCGTCAGATCCTGTCAGAGTTTGGCTTTCAGCAGCAGCATCCGACTACACTTTGGTGTGATAATCAAAGTGCCATTCAGCTATGCAAAGATCTAGTCCAACATCAACGCAACAAACACATTGAATTGCACATGCACTTCATCAGAAAGCTCATTCATGACCATGTTCTTGAAGTACAATACTATTCCACAGATGATCAAGTTGTAGACATCTTTACAAAGGCTCTCACAAAGGCGAAGTTAACTAAATTTTGATTTATGGTTGGAGTTCAGGAAGTTGTCACTAAGGGGGGATAGGCTCTAGTGCCTCCTTCCTTCTCCTATTGTGTCATATTTGTACATCCTTCAATCCTATCCCAAGTTGTTCTTAAGGGGGGATGTTAGGATATTTCAACACATAGGAAATAGTTAAGTATAACTTGGTCTAGTGTAGAGTTAGGTAAAGTGTGTTTCTTTACTATGTACTTTTGTAACTTACATCCGATGGTCACAATATGTTCTAGACATGAAGTGATCCGAAGGTTCATTCTCTCCTTGGTATTACCGACACTTGATCCGTGGCTTAACACCTGATTGGTCCATGATCTCTATTTAAAGAGCATGGAGGGTCATTTGTAGGTTAGCCATTCATGAGAGAAGCTTATGTAAATTTTCATTATTTTATTAATAGATTTCCTGAAGTGGCCACGTTGGCTCAGGCCGTGGACTGTTTCCCTCTTTAAGGGTTTTAACCACATCAAGAATATTGGTGTATTGATCTATGATCTGTTTATGAGCGGTGTCCTTTGGTGTTCTGTCTGAGGAACTTACCCTATAAATTCCTGCAGAATTGACCTAATTTTGTAGCTAATCCACATATCTGCAACTACTTCCATTGTTGACAGGGTTCGAGTGCGCCAACTCAACAAAGGAATATATGGATAGATGAAGAATGATCCCCTCATGGATTTCTTCCTGTTTACTCGAACCAATCCATCAAGGAAATCACATTGCAACACGGTCAACCATGACAGTCAACTGCAAGATAATATGCTAGAACAGAGTCTGAGTTTCACAAAATATTATCGATTTGCTTTTCCAAATAGAAAATTGATGATTAAGCGATATGATTTGGTTTGATAAGGATTGTAATGAAGATACTTAGGCTTGAATTTCTCATGCTGTTAATTAAGAAAACATTATAAGAATAATGGTTGCTCTGTGTTTTGGTGCGCGTCGTTGTATGTAATTTTGAAGGCATCTTGTTAAAACTATTTTCCAATTTATAAATCTTGGTTCATACATTTCATGTTGCACTGATTAAAGTTTCTAACTACCTCGTGGAGGGTCCCTACATGCAGATCAGATCTTTGACTCATTGCAAATATATTTTCTTTAGCCTTTTAGAATTAAATTATGGATGCTTAGGATGTAGTCCAATGTATTTTGTGATTAAATTGACATCTGCATCAGTAATTTAATTTGTTTTATACCTAGCATAAATTGATCATTTCATTTTCTTTCTACCTAGTATAATTCAATCATTTCATTTCACAGTTTGGTTATTTCATAGCTTATCAATCTTGTTCTTGTTTTTACTTTTTCATTGAGTGAAGTTGCAACAGTTAGGAGTGATAGTCTTTTCTTAGCAATTGAATTCGAGTATCTTTCATTTCCCAATTCAATAAAGTAGATATCATTTATATCATTTTATTCTTTCATAGTTAGTCTATTTTGGCTACAACATAAATTTCCAACCATGATAAAAACCAGTCTAACAAAGTAGGGTTAGGATCACTATTCAACCATCCCACAAGTTTGATTTAATTAAGATTAATTTTAGAATAACCAACGAACAAATATCAAGGATAATTTTCTAATATAGACAGTAACATCATCTCCATACTAATTATAGATTTAGAATTTAACCATATCATAAACATCTTAACGATATAAATAATTTCTAGCACATACAGTGCACTTGTACTTCATCAGTTTACCTACCCTGGTCGATAATTTATGCATACAATTTAAGAACATTAAATTGACTAAACATGTACTAGGACTCTCATCCCACACATTAGTGTCAGCCAGATGGGGGCAATGAATTTGCATGCATGCCATGGTTTGTGGGTTTTGTAGGAAAAAAAACTTTATCTGAGACAAGACCGAGGCCATTTCCAATCGGTGAATGAAGTTTAGGAATAGACTAAGGGATATGCTCAATAAACTTAAGCTTGGTTTCATCAACAGGGAGAGATGTTATATTAAATTGATCTTTAGGTTCGAGTTCAACAGGATGTATGAGTGCTTTGGAGGCATTACAAGTTGGTTCATTTCCCTCCAAGAAATTTTCATCCCCTAAACTATTTGTGATGAAAACATCGTTAGGCAATAAAGAAGGGAGGATGAGAAATTTCACAAGCAGTAATTTCCTCCTCAGAGGCTTGAGGCTGCTCCCAACTCAAAGAGGTAGGAAAGACGATTTAGGGATAAGGTCTGGGTAACTTGTAACTGGCAGATTATCATGATACTCATAAGAATTGAGATTTGTTTCAAATTGAAGGTGTTGCAGAGAAACAAGAACCAATCATTGAAAATTTTCACTCAGATACACCCAATCGACATCTGAAGAAATCTATCAACAAAATCCTCTAAAGATTCTTCAAGTTTCATCCTAAGCTTATTTATCCTTCTAAAAACATCTTGAAAATCGTACATGTTAGAATATTGTTGGATCTTACCGATGAGTTGCTCGAAAAAATGGATGGAAGCTCCTAGAAATGTGTGGCACCATCGCTTGACATGACCTTCAAGGGTGAGGGAGAAAAGCACACAAGCAAACTCTTTATCATCGATTTCCTAAAATTCACAAAACCTAAGAAAATTGGAAAAGTGCTCGGTTATGGATGTTCCATTCTCACCATCAAACCTTAATTGAGGCAAGTGATAGAGAGGCTCATCAGGGATTGAACATTAACAAATGGATAAGTTAGAGAAGCACTGCAGGAGTAATATTTGGGACATAACCATTTATAGATATGAGACTAAACTACAGGCTCCAAGGGCTCATCTTGTTATCTAGCCCTTCTTCTAGTGCCAATTTTGTTGATGGGCTAGAATGTACCACCAACAACTAAAGGGCTCTCTCCTGGTGTGCATTCCTAATTATACCTCACACCATTTGGGATAGGAGCCCAATCCGATATGTGGGCATGACTGCCACCATGAATGTTTTCGATCTTGGCTGTCAAATGAGAAGGCATTAGAGTGGGGACAAGAATGAAATGCCCAGATAGTGAAACAAAATCAGCCCAAGATTGACGAACTACAAAAAAGTGTAGAGTCTGAAGATTGCCTTACCATGACATCCCTTTTTGCCTAATATTCCTCTCTTTTCCTATATTTTTACCACCTAAATAAAGACATATCCACCAGGTTTTGATGAAGGTATGCAATAATATGTCTTCTTATTCATGTTTGACTTTATACCCTATTGTTTTGTTAAAGAATGCAATTGGCTACCGAATTGGTCTGTTTCCACAACTAATCCAGATTTCTATAGGTGTCTCCATTTTTTGCAAGTTTTAGAAGCTCCAGGTCAGTAGCGAAGGATGAGAATGGATAGAGAATGGTTTCCTCGTGGATCCCTTCCTATCCCCTTGAAACTGTTCATTAAGATAAGCGTAGGAGATCATGATCAAACCCCAAGTCAACTGCAAGATTGTTGTTGAAACAGAATCCAAGTTCAATCGAAATCTTATCGATTTTCTTTCGGAATAGAAAATAAAAGGTTTAGCAATATAGTTTAGCTAAGATAAGGATATTAGGTTTAAATTACTCATGTTGTTATGCCAGAGACCTGTTATAAAACTTATGGACGCACTATGATTTGGTGCATGCCAGATGATGTAATTTTGAAATAGTTTGTGAATTTCGTTTGCCAGCAATAGAATTGGTTTTGTGTGTATGTGTTGCATTGATTGGAGATTATGAAATGATCTGTGGAGGGCCCCTACGAATAGTGACAAGTCTTAACCAATTGCAATCCGATTTCTTTTCATTCATTGAATACTTTGTTTTGTGTGGAAATGCATCATAATGAATTCGCCAATGAATCATTATTTGCATAAGTACTTTCATTTGCTTCATACCTAGTTTAGTCTTTTATTTGAATTGCTTTATACATGGTACATCATGGTTGCTTCATTTTCTTATTATCTAGCATAGTTCAAGTGTGTTTACTTCACAATATAGATGATTGAAATATCTTGTTTGAATGAAAATTGAGTAAGTAAAGGTGTGAGAACCTTTTTCTTAACAATTGAATTCAGACAATACTTCATTTCAGTCTAATAGAATAGATTTCTCTTAGTGAGTTAGAGTTGCAGCCTAAAAAATCAATAAAAAAACCGAAAACAATCCAACACAAGTAGAAGTTAGAAGCACTCTCATATCATCCATAAACTAATAGAAACTAACTCTTAATAAATTAGTTGATAACTTTAGAGATTGAGACATTAATATAATCAATGACACCACCTCCAAATTAATCTTAAGTTTAGGCCCTAACATGAACATAATGATATAATGAATAACTTCTAGCACACATAGTGCATCTGTACTTCATCAGTCTACGCACCCTAGTTGACAATTTATGATTGACAATTTAAAGACATTAAATTGGCCAAACATTTTGGCGTCGTTGCTGGGGAAGTACAAATAGAAGTTAAAAAAAAAAAAATCAAAACATGATATGCGTAGGGATAGAGACTCTAGAGGTAGATTTGTAGGGAGAGGAAGAAGTTTAATTCCCACAAATCCACTCACTTCACCTAGACTTCGAGAATCCACACCACCTACTCAAACCCGAATTCCTTTTAGAGGTTGACAAAGGCTTCCTGAAATCTCAAGATCAGAAATCCAATCCAGAACTTCACCCACTTCTTCTACTGAAGCTGTAATTGAAGAAAATCCTACATCCCCAACTACAAGAGTAATCTTTCTATCCTCCACTGGTGAGCAAATTTTAGGAGAAAAATTAGAAGTTCCTAGTGAAGAAGAGGAATCAGAAACTTATTCTAAGCAACCATTGATAGAGGAACCAAAAAGATTAGAAGAACACTATATTACTTCCGAAGAATCTATCATGGTTGAAGAAGGGGAAGGAGAAGCACATAATGTCCATGGCAAAGAAGATAGGATTGGAGGAAGAGGAAGAGGTAGAGGTAGAGGAGGGGGTAGAGGCAGAGGAAACCAAGATCCTTATGGATTCCCTATTCTTGATGAAGATACAACCCTAACAATGAAAAATATATCACCCTTGATTCTTCCTAATTTCCACGGGAAAAGAAATGAAGATCCAGAGACATTTATCTTCGAATTTGAAGTATTATGCAGATTGTATGACTATCTGCATGATGCTTAAAAGTTAAAATTGTTCCCTGCCACATTAAAAGACTCATCATTAAAATGGTTCATGAGTCTAGGAGTGCATTCTATTACAATATGGGGACAAATGAAAGAGGCTTTCTTAGGCAAATATAGAGATTATTGTATGCCTAGTAACCTTAAAGACGAAGTCTTCATAATGACACAAAAAGAAGATGAAAATCTTGAAGACTTGGTAGAAAGGTTTGTTTATAATGTTAAAAGAGAAAAAATGGATAATTTGGATGAAGAAACCTTAAAAGTTGTCTTATTCAAAGCTATTAAAGATGAATGGATCGATCTCCTTAACCTAACTGGGAAAGGAGATATTTCCCAACTACCATTTGCATATATTTGTGATTTATGTGTACATATCTCAAGGGGTAAAGCATGAGTTGTAAGGAGTCCTAGAGACCCTCTCTTATCAAGAATTAACAAATCTGCAGCTGGGACAGTCAGTAGGACAGAATTAGGAAATTTGCTTGACACCTTCTAAATAGATATTTTAGGGAACCTAAGTGAGCAGATAGACACCCTTAAAATACAAAATAAGAAAAATTCTGAAAATGTTGCGTTATCTATATTCTGTCCCAAATGTCAGAAGAAACATGGTCTAAGAGAGTGTCCCTTAGATTGAAAATCCATAGAAACCTGTGTCATATGTGCAGATAATCATGATACGAAGGAATGTCCATCCTTACTAGGTCTTAAGGCTGTATTCAATGATGAATGAATATTAAAACCAGTAGACCCTCTCTACTTTATAGCCAAAAGACCATGGCAAAATCCCCAACCAAATCAATCACAAGGATTCAGACCACAACAATTCGCCCAGTCTTCATAAAATAATTGGAAGTCAGCCTGGCAGCCTTGGGCTCAGCCACAGTCACAACCTTGGAATCAAGGAATGAAAAATCCTTATGGAGCCTATGCTCAATATCAACAATACTCACCATCTTACCTTCCACCACAATTTTTACCCCCATCTAATCAAATTCTTGAAGCTAATCAATTACCACAAGTTCTAGTTCAGAATCAAAACCCATAAATTTCCTTACCATTTCCGCAAAAATCAAATCAACTACCTGCTCAACCACTTCTGAATCCTAATAATAAAATACCACAACAACCAGTGTACAACATGGAGGGTCAAAATCCTCAAACTTATGTAATAACTCCACTAGACCTAAATAATGTCCAATTAAGGTCTAGAAGAGTATTACCAAGAAAACTTCCCGTTGTTATTCAAGAAACAAGATCCGATATTCAAAAACAAAAAAATCAATTAGAAGAAGGGGAGAATTCTCTCCCTCAAAAACAAAATAAAAAAACAGAGGAAGTTCCAATAAATACTCCTATCATAGAACAACCCTCGATATCAATTAGACCACCTTTCCCAGAAAGGTTGAAAATTGATGAAGGAGTAGAGAAACAAATTGTCTTGCCTGATTACAATATGATGGATGAATTGAGAAATGTTTGTATTAAGATTCCTTTATTACAAGCCATAAAAGAAATACCAATTTTTGCAAAAAAAATTAAGGAATTAAGTACACAAAGATCAGGGAGAAGAATAAAAGATATAAAAATAATTCAGTTAGTCGGAAAAATTGCAGACATTATGATGGGGAAGACGACAATTCAAAAATATTTAGATCCAGGAAGCCCCATTGTAAAAATTCACATCAATGGAACTGAAATACCAAACACACTAATTGATCTAGGAGCAGCCATAAACATAATGAGTAAACAAGTTATGGACACACTTAGGCTTCCTAACCTTCAATACACACCAACCTTGTTGCAATTAGCAGATAGGTCTGTTATTAAACCATATGGTGTGTTGGAAGATGTTTGTGTATCCTTAGATTCTTGGGAATATCCTGTTGATTTCATGGTCTTAACACCCAATAATAATTTAGGAGGACATCCATTAATTCTAGGAAGGCCTTGGTTGGCTACAATTGATGCTTTCATCGGTTGTAGATCAGGCGATATGTTTATCTCAGATGGAAATTATACAAAGAAATTTACATTATATCCCCCCTAAAAGAACAACAATAGATACAGAAACTAAAGAATGGATAGAAGATGAAGAATATATACAACCTATTTTCATTATTGAACAAGTAAAAGAGAAAGACCAACTTTTAAATTTACTGGAAAATAATGAATCTTCCTCACATTATGATCGTAATCGAAATGAGTATCTCTCATATAAACAAGTATCATTGATCTCCGTGGAAAAATTTGGGAATTCCTCGATAGAAATCTTTCCAGGAAAAACCTTCAATGTCAATGAAAACCTGGAAGAAATGAAAAAGAATCAATTGATAGAAATTTTATAGAAACATTCTTTTGCTTTTGCATGGGAATACACTGACATGAAAGGGATTGATCCTAATACTTGCATACATCATATCTACATTGAACAAAATTCAAGACCAGTTAGATAACCTCAGCGGAGAATGAACCCAAACCTAATAAATTGTTAAGGAAGAGTTGCAAAAAGTATTAAATGTAAATTTCATATATCCAATATCTGACAGTTAGTGGGTTTCACCCCTAGTAATCATTCCTAAGAATAATGGAAAATGGAGAGTATGCATCGATTACAGGGAATTAAACAAAGCAACATTAAAAGACCACTTCCCGTTACCTTTCATACACTAGGTCTTAGACACATTAGCAGGAAAAAAATATTTTTCCTTCTTGGACGGGTTTAGTGGATATAACCAGATTCAAGTAGCCCATGAACATCAAGATAAAACCACGTTCACTTGTCCATGGGGAACTTATGCTTGCTGGGTACTTCCCTTTGTGTTATGTAATTCTCCAGCAATATTCCAAAGAGTAGTCCTCGACATTTTCTCTGACCTTATGCATGATTGTGTGGAAGTGTACATGGATGATTTCACAGTCTATGGGGATTCTTTCAATGAAGCACTAGAAAATTTAGAAAAAGTATTAATAATATGTAAAGAAACAAATCTCGCATTAAGCCATGAAAAATGCTTCATGATGTTTAATGAAGGAATTGTTTTAGGTCATCATTTTTCAGGAGATGGAATCAAAGTAAACTCTTCTAAAGTTGAAGTCATTTCTAAGTTATTAGTGCCAAGTTGTCAAAAGGATGTCAGGAGTTTTCTCGGTTTCACTGGATACTATAGAAGATTTATAGAAAACTTCACAAAAATTGCATCCCAACTCTTTAAACTACTCACCAAATACTGTGAATTCAATTGGGATTCTGAATGTCAAGCTGCCTTTGAAACTTTGAAAAAGAGAATTTCTGAAGCACCTATCTTAAAAGGACCTAACTAGAAATTGCCTTTCCATATCTCAACAGATGCTTCAGATTCAACCTTAGGGGTTGTGTTAGGACAAAAAGATCTTACTCCTTATGCAATCTATTATACTAGTAAAAATCTAACTCCTGCAGAGTTAAATAATACTATAATTGAAAAGGAGTCTTTAGTTGTAGTTCATGCCATTAACAAATTCAGACATTATATAAATAGCTATGAAAATTTTGTTCACATAGACCATTCTGCCATTAGATACTTAATGAATAAACCAGTCACTAATGGAAGAATAACTAGATGGCTCTTACTTTGACAAGAATTCAACATAACCATTCTAGATAGGCTAGGAAAACATAACACAATTGTTGATTTTCTATCTAGAATACAAAATGAAAATAGTGATCAACCCGCAGAAGATAAATTTCCTGATGAATATATTTTTGCAGTATCTACTAAATCACCTTGGTATGCATATATTGCTAACTATTTGGCCATAGGAAAAATGCCATTTTTTTCTTATCTCCTAGAGAAAAGAGAAGAATAGTCCATAATAGCACATCTTATTCATGGATAAATGATGAATTATACAAGACATGACCAGATATCATCATCAAAAGATGTGTTCGGGAGGACGAAATACCAGAGATACTTAAAGCTTGTCACGATGAGCCATATGGAGGACATTTTTTTGACAAAAGAATTGCTTACAAAATCTTGCTTTTAGGATATTATTGGCCTTCCATTTTCAGGGACACCAAGGAATATGTTAAAAGATGCGACAGTTGTTAGAGAATGGGCAAACCTACTCTTTCAAATGAAATGCCACTACAACCACAGGCACTCATCGAACCATTTGAAAAGTGGGCACTAGATTTTGTTGGACCAATCAACCCACCTTCAAAGCAAAAGAAGTATATTCTGGTATCAAAGCACTTCCTTTTGTTACTGAAAATGCTGTAGTTTCATTTATTTTTAGGATATTTTTACTCGTTTTGGTGTCCTAAGAGAAATTGTAGCAGATCAAGGAATACATTTCACATCCAGACTAATGCAGAAGCTTTTGGACCAATACAAGATAAAGCATCGGAGTACACTCCATACCATCCACAAGCCAATGGAAAAGTTGAGTCCACAAATTAGGTGATTGAGGCTATCCTTAACAAGACTGTACATCTACACAGGAAGGACTGGGTGGAAAAGCTTCCAGAAGCCTTATGAGCCTACATAACTATATGGAGAAATACTACAGGGCATACTCCCTATGAACTTGTTTATGGGAAGCAAGTCTTACTTCTGATAGAGTTCAAGATCTAGACCTATAAGAAAACAGTCCAGTTAGATCTTGACTTGTCAGAAGCCCAGAAGCAAAGGATGACACAACTGAATGAGCTCGATGAAATCTGACAAGAAGCCTTCCAGAGAACCAACCTAGTTCAACAACAGAGGTCAAGATGGCATGATAAGTACATTAAAGAAATGAAATTTCATCCCGGAGATTAGGCATTGCTCTTTGATTCAAAATTCAAAAATTTTCAAGGAAAATTCCAAACCCATTGGCTTGGGCCTTATGAAGTTGAAAATTTCTTTGAAAATGGTGTAGTTAGAATCAGGACTATTGATGAAGAGAAAAATCCTCTATTAGTAAATGGACGTCGACTCAGGCTTTACCAGAAGCCATTAACAAAAGAGGAATTTGTTAAAATGTTTCAAGATAATTCAAAACTGAAGATGGCCAAGAAGAATTATTCTTCTTTTCCGCCTTAGAAATTTTTACTCAGTTTACTCTTAAAAAAAAATAATAATAAGTAAATTATATGTATATATATATATATATATATATCTATATATATATATATATATATATATATATATATATATATATATATATATATAATATATATATCTATATCTATATCTATATCTATATCTATATCTATATCTATATCTATATCTATATCTATATCTATATCTATATCTATATCTATATCTATATATATATATCTATATATATATATATATATATATATATATATATATATATTTTTTTTTTTTTTCCACTGGAAAAATCCGTAAATTTCATTAATATGAAAATTTACATATGTAGATGCATGAAGCATATGCCATAGTCAAACTGTTGTATCTGTTCTTTTCCAAAATTTATCAGTTTGGATTGCTGTATGTATTTACCTCGCAGGGTATTCAGTATGTTGCTATTTACAATGTGCCTTTTCGGCATCTATCTAGCTGGAAATAAACAAAAAATTACAAAAATGGCAATATATATACTGCTGTCATGTACATGCACGTTCCCTTTAGGCTGTTTGGTGACCCGTGGTTGGATATTCCGGGTCTATGTAAGGACGATGGTAAAATTTTTGTTCCTGTTGATCTTTGATCTCTGAGATCTCCCACATGCCTTTGTCCATCATCGCTGCCTCCTTGGATAATTTATCAGCGCCTTTGTTATGTTCCCTATAGATGTGTGAAATAGTGATATTGTTAAAAGCTGCTTTGGGTTCGAGAACTTCATTCAATATAATACTGAGTGTGTGAATGTGACATGTGGATGTGCCATTGATCCAATTTATGATGATCTGAGAATCCCCGAATATGTTGATACTAGTGCAGTGGTGACTCAGTGCAAAATGGAGTAAATGACGCAGTGTGATGAGTTCTGCGAAGTTGTTGGTTCCGGCTCCCAGTCCGGCCTTGATTTTGTAAAGGTGATGCTCGGATAAATGGATAATGATGCCGCCCCCACAGCTCTGCGAGTTTGCTGCTCCGTCAAAATAGGCCCAAGGGATGCTTTGATCGATGAGAGGAGGAGGGGTGGGATGTCGAGATTTAGGAGGGGGCGGGTCTGGTAGCTCACTCAGGGCAGTGATGATACTAGCCTCCATCAGAGGCCAGTGAATCGGCTTGTCTTCAAAAATTAACCAATTTCTGGATTTCCATATAGACCAGTTAACGATGATGGGAAGATTGATATTATTTGAACCCTTGTTTCTCTTATCCCATTCAGTCCATGCGTTTAAGAGGTCTGTACCATTCCATTCACCCGAGTAATGCGTGAAGGTCTTGAGATTTTTCCACAGGTTCAGAGTCACTCGATATCTCAGGAAAATGTGTTCTGTTGACTCTGAGGCTTCTCTGCAAAGAACGCACCAGGTGGGGCCATACTGTGCCCTTTTCATGAGTTGTTCTCCGGTGGGGATTTTATTCCGCAGGATGCACCAGATGAAGAGCTATATATATATATATATATATATATATATATATATATATATATATAGATACTAGATATATGCATATATATACATGTATATATATATATATATATATACATATATGTTGGCTAGTTTATACAAAAAATTTAGAGTGAAAACCAATTTTTGTTGGCACTTCAAATTTTCCTTTAAAAAAAATCAATAATAAAGTCCCTTTATTAAAAAGAAATTCTTTCACAGCTGCAAAATCAACAACTTTCCGCAACTTGGACAACTTTCCATAGCTACACCAAGTTTCTGCAGCTTAATAAATTTTTGGAGCCTATAAGGACACTTGGAGATTTGGATTAAAGGACAACTGATAGAGAAAAGTACCTGCAGGAGATCAAAGGACAACAAATAAGGTTAGAAAAAGTAGATCAAAGGCATGTGCTACTTTAATTTAACAATAGGGAAGGTTATATTGTATTTATGATCAAGAAGATATAGTATTGCCGCAAATTAAAATGCAATCATTATAACCTAAGGGTGATGGCCGCCTAACAAAATATCATATGCCACCACTTAAAAAGTCATGTCACGTCCCCATTCCAAATCCGATGAAGTAATTACCAAATCATCAATTTAAATGCGCCTAACAGTCGGATTCATTCCTACAACCCTTATGATAATTCACCTGTTCTTACCTACACTCCTCTAAAATTTCATAGCTACTCCATCTTTCTGCCTCTTAGCAAACCCTACTAGCTCCATTTTCTTGTCAAGGTAACTAGTCTTCGATGCAAAGCATCCTCCAGAATGGGGATAATTATTTGAACTGAGCCAGCAGGGAAGAAATTCTTGGAGGGGTAACCACAGACTAAGGAGCTGCTAACAAAGAGACAATGGATGCAGCTCATTGAAAAATTCAATGGCTTTCACAGGGAAGTAACCAAGACATTTGTGTGCTCATTTTATGGGACTGAAGCCGAAATAGGGGACATTAAGCTCACCGTAACATAGTCCATGATCAAGGAGGCTACTAAGCTACCAAGGAGTGGGGAAAATGATTTAACAACAGGGGAATTGATGGCAAGGATAAGAAGGTCTTACTCATATGAACACAGACACTATTGTCTACAAGAAAGGTATTCCCAACACAACTCTTAAGAATAAATGGATAAACTTATTAGTTGTGCTTCAAAAGTTTATCACTTGTGAGGGTAGGTTTGGGAAAATGTATTTTTATCATGTTAGGATGATGCTGCATTTCCTTGAAGATCACCAGATGAACCTTCCTTACTTCCTCTTAAATAGTCTCAAGAAAATGTCTACAAACATTCAAAAGAAAATTCAATGTATAGAAAACACCATGTATCATCATGGCCTGATAAAAATATTATTTGAGTTCCATCTACAAAGTAGAAGGGATAACTGGGAGAGTTTCCTGGTTAGGAACCATTTTGAAGAAATATCCACAGAAAAATAAAGTAGCAGCAGGGCCCCAGAGGAAGAAAGAGAACCATAGAAATATAAAGGAGTAGGCACCTCAGACTCAGACAGAGTTATCAGAAGAAGAGCTTCCTATAGTAAATATTTTGCAGAAAATGAAGAGGGGAAACCTTAGAAGAAAGGAAGCCAACAAAATTAAAGAATAATTCTCACAAACTAAGACCCCTCCTCAAAAAGAAAAATCAGAGACTAAAAGAAGGAAAGTACATAAAATACACACCTTAGGATTCAGGAGGAGTACAATGCTGAGAACAGTCCCACAGAAAATCTAAAAAATTATAGAGTACATTGATCTTGAGAGAAATGAGCCAATAGAAAATGATCCAACAAAGAATGAATCAACAGAGGAGGAGCCAATCGAAAACCTTGGAAGTTCTCCAAAAGGGTCACCGAGATCATCACCGAGAGTATCACCACAACCTTAAAGCTCGCCTCTAAGAAGCCCAGTGCATAGTTCGGGTATTGACCCTGTTCAGCAAGAAATATATGACTATATAGAGTCATTGGAAAGGAAATAGACAACAACCAAAGAAACAATCTAGAGTCCTGGATAAGGGAGCAACTAGGTAAATGAACAATTAGCCTCAAACATCTTAAAGCATGAGATCTTTGAATTAGAAACGTTGAACTAGTATCTCAAAAATGAGAATCAAGCATTGAAGACACAAAGTGAGATCCAGATTGCAAAAAGTGACAATCTCATCCTTCATCTGATCTTGTGGTATAAGAAAAACAAAAAGCTGAAGAAGGAAAATAGAAATATGAAAAGAGAGTGTAGGAATTTACAGGGTAAGTTCCACAGAAAGAATACCAAAAGGACACCGCTCACAACCAGATCTCAAATCAATACACCAGTATTTTTGACGTGGTTAAAACCCTCAGAGTGCAAGGAGGGAAACAGTCCACGGCCTGTCCCAACGTGGGTACTACAGGCAATTTATTAATCAAAGAATGAAAATTTACATAAGCTTCTCTCATGCACGGATTACCCGAACAATGACCCTCCATGCGCTTTAAATAGAACTCATGGACCAATCGGGTGTCAAGCCACGGATCAAGTGTCGGTAATACCGAGGTGAGAGTGAATCGTCGGATCACTACATATTGTGACCGTCGGATTGTAAGTTACAAAATGTACAACGGTAAAGAAACACACTTTACCTAACTCTAACCTAACTCTATACTAGACCAAGTTGAACTTAACTATATCCTATGTGTCGGAATATCCTAACATCCCCCCTTAAGAACAACTTGGGATAGGATTGAAGGATTTACAAATATGACACAATAGGAGAAGGAAGGAGGCACTAGAGCCTATCCCCCCTTAGTGACAACTTCCTGAACTCCAAGCATATATCGAAGTTTAGTGAACTTCGCCTCTGTGAGAGCCTTTGTGAAGATGTCTGCAACCTGATCATCTGTTGGACAATATTGCACTTCAAGAACATGGTCATGAATGAGCTTTCTGATGAAGTGCATGTGTAGTTCAATGTGTTTGCTGCGCTGATGCTGGACTGGATCTTTGCATAGCTGAATGGCACTTTGATTATCACACCAAAGTGTGGTTGGATGCTGCTGCTCAAAGCCAAACTCTGATAGGATCTGACGAAGCCACAAGGCTTCCTTACTAGCTTCCACGGCACCACGATACTCTGCTTCTGCTGACGAAAGAGAAATGGCAGCCTGTTTCTTACAAGCCCATGTAATAGGTCCTGAACCAAGAGTGAAGACATAACCGGCAGTAGACTTCCGATCATCAGGGTCACCAGCCCAATCAGAATCAGTGAAACCAACTAACAGAGGAGCTGCTTTGGCACTGTAATGAATCCCAAACTGTACTGTACCTCGAACATAACGAAGTATTCTTTTAGCTGCTTTCCAATGACTTTCACGGGGGTTTTGCATAAAACGAGCAACAAGGCCAACAGCAAAGGAAAGATCAAGACGAGTATGGGTTAAATACAAGAGTTTTCCGACAAGTTGACGGTATAAGGTAGCATCAACTTCAGGAGAAGTACAAGAGACTGAAAGTTTGACTCCAGACTGAAAGGGAGAAGGGGCTGGCTTACAGTCTTCCATGTGAAAATGACGAAGAATATCACAAGCATACTTGGACTGGGAAAGGAAAATACCCTCTTGGGATTGCAAGACTTGAAGACCGAGAAAATAGTGTAAGTGTCCTAAGTCTGTCATTTCAAATTTCTTTTTAAGGCTGACTTCACATGGTTTATAAGGTTGGGATCACTACCAGTAAGAATAAGATCATCAACATAAAGAACAAGGATGATAAGAGAGTTGCCCACTTTCTTGGTGTAGACAGTATTGTCAGAATGACACCTAGAAAAGCCAGATTCTAAAAGAAAGCTATCCATTTTGGCATACCAAGCCCGAGGAGCTTGCTTGAGGCCATAAAGGGATTTCTTAAGTCGACAAACAAGGCTGGAGTCTGTTTGTATGAAGCCAATGGGTTGTTCCATATAGATTTCTTCCTGCAAGTCCCCATGCAAGAAGGCAGATTTAACATCCATCTGATGGACTTCCCATTTTAAAGAGGCAGCAAGGGAAAGAACAAGGCGGATAGAGTTCATTTTGGCAACAGGGGAGAAGGTTTCAGTGTAGTCAATGCCTTCAACCTGTGAAAAGCCCTTAGCAACGAGACGAGCTTTATGTTTATCAACTTTCCCATCTGGTCCATACTTGGTTCTGTAAACCCATTTACATCTAACAAGTTTGCGTCCCTTTGGTAGAGGAACAAGATCCCATGTATCATTTGTCATCAATGAATGATATTCTTCATTCATAGCTGCTTCCCAATGTGGATGGCCTGAAGCTTCTGCAAAAGTGTCAGGATCATGATTTACTGGAGCTTGAGCCAGTAAAGAAGAGGCTCTTTCAAACTGAGAACGTGTACGTCGCTGATCTGTAGGATCACCGGCAAGATCACCTGCTGCATCCCGAGTAGCACGGACCCATCTTGGAAGTTGAGGATCCTGAGAAGGTGGGGGAGGATTATCATCCTCGCTTTCATCATCTGAAGAAGAAATGTTTTCAAAAGTAGAAGAGATAGGAAGAGGTGGCACATCCGCCGGACTAGGCTCGCAGGCCGATTTATTTTCATCAAATTTTACATCTCTTCTAATGATAACATTTTTGGACTTAAATGGAATAAGTCTATAACCTTTTACATCTTCAGAATATCCAACAAAAGTACATTTCTCACTCTTAGGTTCTAAAGCTTTATGCTTTTCATCTGGAATATGGGCCCATGCTTCACTTCCAAACACACGAAAGTGACTTACATCTGGTTTAATGGAACTCCAAGCTTCTTCTGGAGTGATATTCTCTAGAACCTTAGTAGGAGTGCGATTGATTATATAATTTGCACAATTAATTGCTTCGGCCCAAAAACTAAGACTGAGTCCTTTAGATTGCAGCATACAATTAGCCATTTCCTTTAAGGTGCGATTTTTCCTTTCAGCTACACCATTTTGTTGTGGAGTGTATGGAACAGTATGTTGCATTTGAATTCCATTTTCGGTGCAAAAGTTGATGAATGTGTTTTTAACATATTCTCCACCATTATCAGTTCTTAGCTTAAGAATTTGATGTCCAGATTGTTTTTCAA
The DNA here is from genome assembly GCA_031772625.1 of Pinus tabuliformis. Lineage (NCBI taxonomy): Eukaryota > Viridiplantae > Streptophyta > Pinopsida > Pinales > Pinaceae > Pinus > Pinus tabuliformis. Next base: position 72,191,180 of record CM062815.1, on the reverse strand, counting down.
CAAAGGCTTTGAAGGCCAAAAAAGTGTTAAATACTTCGCTCTTGAGTTTTAAGAAGTATACCCAAGTGCGTCTGGAGAAATCATCAATGAAAGTTAAGAAGTACTTGCAGCCAGAGAATGAAGCAACAGGAAGAGGACCACATAAATCACTGTGCACAAGCTGTAAAGGGGCTGAGGCGTGCCAAGAGGCACGTTTGTCAAAACTGTCCCGATGATGTTTTCCGAGTACACATCCGGAACAAACACCATCTCTGCAAGATACATAGGAAGACCTGTCACCATATTTTCTTTACATAGATGCTGAAGGGAGCGATAGTTTAAGTGACCAAATCGCTCATGCCAAAGTTTGCTCACTTCATCATTATGAGCAACAAATACTGAGGGAAGATTGGATGACCCAAAGTTGTGAAACTTATACAACCTTTTGGAATCATCAGCAAGACCAGTAGCTAGAATCTGTTTAGGATCTTTTAGATCCTTGATTACAACATCATGAGGTGAAAATTCAACAATTTTACCTTCACCTGAATGAGTTATCTGATAGACAGATAGAAGGTTGCAGGATAAGGTTGGAACACATAATACATCATTAAACTGACCATTGTCTAGATGAACAGTTCCAGTCCCTACAACATTAAGAGATCTATCATCACCAATATATATATTTTTGGTGTTACAATCATTTAAAGAAGAAAACATGGCTTGATTTTTGGCCATGTGACAAGAGGCTCCAGAATCAATGAGCCACTCATGAGAATGAGAAGAAGAAGAAGATACATTTAATGCATAACCAGACTGAGATGATTGATAATGACATGCAGAAAGTGCCATTCCGGAAGTTGAAGTTGAAGTAGGCTCCACATGGATGTTATGTTTCTTCATTGCGGCTTCCAAGGCTTCCATCTTCTTAAAGCATTTAGATTCTAAGTGGCCATCTCGATTACAAAAGTTACAATGTCTATCAGTCTTCTTCCATTTGTTTTTATTGGTCTTATCATTTTGCTGAAATGATCTTTCATTTTGAGGCTGAGATGGTTTAGGACCATTCTTTTGAGGATATGACTTCTTAGGATTCTTTGAATTTGGTTGCTGCTGGGCGGCTAACGCTTTCGTGGAAGAGTTTCCAAGATTAAGAAGACCAAGGTGTAAGAGTTTTTCTTGTTCTCTTATTAAGGAATCACAAAAGGAGTCAAAGGAAGGGGCCTTGTATTCTTGTCCTTGACAAATGAAAGCTTCCCTTGTAGAATGGAAAGTGGAAACAAATACAGAGTAGGCTGGTCCCAACTTAGTAAGGATGGAATAAATAAGGTTACCATCTTCTTTCTTAACTTTAACACCTTCCAAGAGATATCTAAGGGTCTTGAATTTGGACAAGAAATCTTCAATGCAAGAAAAATTATTAGGATCCAAAGTAAGCAGCTCATTTTCAAGTTGATGGGCTCTAATTTCATTTTTAATTCCAAAAACTTTAGCAAGTTTTTCTAATGCTTCATGAGGAGTCTCAAGTTCTGCAATGTGGAATCTAAGATCAGGAGAAACAGACATCCCTATCAAACCACGTGCTTGATCTTGTCTATTTTCCCATTTTGCCGCCTTGTCTTCATCTTTTGGTTTCTTCTCTTGGTCTGTGGCTATTCTGTAGAGACCTTTACTTCTAAGTAAATCTCCCATGTAGGCTACCCATTGGAAGTAGTTAGTGCTGTCAAGAATGACTTGGCATGGACTTTCCATTTTAAAAAAAACTGAAGCTGAAGATGCTGAAAGTAAGTGTTCCAATGGATAGATCTCGAAAAAATAGGCGGTTTTAAAAAAAACGGCTCTGAAAAAGGCTTCCGGATGAAGAAGTTATGGCTTTTTGAAAAAAAAATTGTTGACGTTGCCGGCAAAGTGCGCGAATGTGCGGGAATGAAAAAATCCGCCCCCACAAAATGGAGACTTGAACCCAAGACCTCTACTCTCTTAAAATAGCTTTGAACCAATTGATCTATACAAAAAATTTGAGAGAGAGAGAGAGAGAGAGAGAGAGGGGGGGGGGCCTTGGTTTGCGTGCTTGCCTTGAGAAAGCTCTTTTTCCCTACAAAACACAAAACACAAAACCCAACACGAATATGCAAAGAAAAACGAACCTTACGGCTCGAAGTTAGCTTTAGCCAAAAAAACTAGAAATTTTAAAAAAAAATCTCAAAGTTAGCTTTAGCCGAAAATCTAAATATTTTTCTCAATGTTTCTGATTTTCCGAGATCACACTAAGGTGCAGGGAAAAGAGCATACGCATGAGAAAAATCCTTCCTTTCTGTTTCTGATTTGCCCAGATCGCACAGAGTCGCAGGGCAAAGAGCATACGCAGAAATGAAAGGTATAGATCCGGTAAAAAAAAAAGGCTAAATAAACTGAGACCGAAATAAGCAGAGAGAAAATAACAGTAAACTGCAAAAAAACACTGTATACCTCCCGATCTGAAAAATGACGCAGCTAGGGCTACCGGAAACCTTTTCGCGTGAAACGAAAGGGGTTCCTCACTGGAACAGATGCTCCGAACGCAACAGAGCAGTACTCTCGGCCCGAAAGCAGTCAGAAACAGCAGATCTAGGAAACGACAGCCGCATGCAGTTCTACCGGCTTCAGATTTGGATCACCAACGGACGCGGCCCTCAAATAGCTCTGATACCATGTAGGAATTTACAGGGTAAGTTCCACAGAAAGAATACCAAAAGGACACCGCTCACAACCAGATCTCAAATCAATACACCAGTATTTTTGACGTGGTTAAAACCCTCAGAGTGCAAGGAGGGAAACAGTCCACGGCCTGTCCCAACGTGGGTACTACAGGCAATTTATTAATCAAAGAATGAAAATTTACATAAGCTTCTCTCATGCACGGATTACCCGAACAATGACCCTCCATGCGCTTTAAATAGAACTCATGGACCAATCGGGTGTCAAGCCACGGATCAAGTGTCGGTAATACCGAGGTGAGAGTGAATCGTCGGATCACTACATATTGTGACCGTCGGATTGTAAGTTACAAAATGTACAACGGTAAAGAAACACACTTTACCTAACTCTAACCTAACTCTATACTAGACCAAGTTGAACTTAACTATATCCTATGTGTCGGAATATCCTAACAGAGAGATTATCAGCTTAAAATACAAAATTCTCATGAGAAAACCTAGAATGCCAATAACTGCCAAAAAGAAGAAAAGAGTGAAACTTGGAGGAGATAAGCAGGAGGCACAACTGACTAACAAGGAAGAAGTGTATGAGGACATACAAAATCTCCAGTCTAGGGGAATGTAGATTCTGAAGATTCTCTTACCATGACATCCCTTTTTGCCTAATATTCCTCTCTTTTCCTATATATTTACCACCTAAATAAAGCCATATCCACCAAGTTTTGATGAAGGTATGAAATAATATGTCTTCTTATTCATGTTTGACTTTATACCCTATTGTTTTGTTAAAGAATGCAATTGGCTACTGAATCGGTCTGTTTTCGCAACTAATCCAGATTTTTGTAGCTGTCTCCATTTTTTGCAAGGTTCAGAAGTTCCAGGTCAGTAGCGAAGGATGAAGATGGATAGAGAATGGTTTCCTCATGGATCCCTTCCTGTCCCCTTGAAACTGTTCATTAAGATAAGCACAGGAGATCACAGTCAAACCCTAAGTCAATTGCAGGATTGTTGCCGAAACAGAATCCTAGTTCAATCGAAATCTTATCGATTTTCTTTCGAAATAGAAAACCAAAGGTTTAGCGATATAGTTTAACTAAGATAAAGATATTAGGCTTAAATTACTCATGTTGTTATGCCAAAGACCTGTTATAAAACTTATGGTCGCACTTTGATTTGGTGCACACTAGATGTGTAATCTTGAAATAGTTTGTGAATTTTTTTTGCCAGCAATAGAATTGGTTTTGTGTGTATGCATTGGGTTGATTGGAGATTATGAACTGATCTATGGAGGGCCACTATGAACAGTGAAAAGTCTTAACGAATTGCAATCCGATTTCTTTTGATTCCTTGAATACTCTGTTTTGTGTGGAAATGCAGCATAATGAATTCGCCAATGAATCATTATTTGCATAATTACTTTCATTTGCTTCATACCTAGTTTAGTCTATTATTTGAATTGCTTTATACCTGGTACATCATGGTTGCTTCATTTGCTTATTATCTAGCATAGTTCAATTGTGTTTACTTCATAGTATAGATGATTGAAATATCCTATTTGAATGAAAATTGAGTAAGTAAAGGTCAGAGAACATTCTTCTTAACAATTGAATTCATACAGTACTTATTTTCATTCTAATAGAAAAGATTTCTCTTATTGAATTAGAGCTGCAGCCTAAAAACTGAATAGAAAAACCCCAAAACAACCTAACACAAGTAGAAGTTAGAAGCACTCTCATATCATCCATAAACTAATAGAAACTAACTCTTAATAAATTAGTTGATAACTGTTGGCATTATGATTCTGGTATGGCTTTATGATACATATGTTGTACTTGATGGCAACCCACTCATCTCAGATGATAAATTATAATGCAGAAAAGTTCACGCACTTATATGCAGAGAAAAGCTTATTCTATGTAGAGAAACGTTCACGCACTTATATGCAGAGAAAAGTTTATTTCATGTAGAGAAAAGTTCACGCACTTTTATGCAGAGAAAAGTTTATTTCATGTAGAGAAAAGTTTATTTTATGTAGAGAAAAAGTTCACGCACTTTCATGTTGGAGAACTTACCTTTGGTCCATGGTAGTTAGTCCTTGGTATTTGAACCTATGGTTTTGGACCATGGTACCTCGTCAAAAGTGTGTATATGTTGGAGAACTTACCTTTGGTCCATGGTGGTTAGTCCTTGGTATTATTGAGCCCCATGTTTTTGGGCCCCTTGTATTGGTTATCTATGGTATTGATCCATGATTCTAGGAAGAAGCTTGCCTATATAAAGCAAAGGAGATCACTTGGCTAATTCATTCTTGCAAATCGAATATCTTAAGATCTGAAATATTGGGTTATTGTTTTAAAAGTTTGATCTATGAAAGGGAAGTTGAAAGCGAATCTGTGAAGGGTGATCTCTCGAGCGCTGCAGCTGCGGAAGTGCGGAGGTGCCACAGAAGGCGCAGTGCGGAGGCGCCACAGAAGGTGCAGTGTGAAGACGCCATAGAGGCGCCACAGAAGGCGCAGTGCGAAGGCGCCACAGAAGGCGCAGTGCGGAGACGCCACAAAGGTGCGACGGAAGGCGCAGTGCGGAGGCGCCACAGAAGGCACAGTGCGGAGGCGCCACAGAAGACGCAGTGTGGAGACGCCACAGAGGCGCCACAGAAGGCGCAGTGCGGAGGCGCCACAGAAGGCGCAGTGCAGAGGCGCCACAGAAGGTGTAGTGCGGAGGCGCCACAGAAGGTGCAGGTGCGGTGGTCGCGGCGCCACAGAAGGCGCAGGTGCGGAGGTAGTACAAATATCCGCAGATCTATACCAGTGAAGTTGCGATCCCTGCTTAAAATTTGTTTTAACTGCCTTTGACTATTCTGCAGGGTTTTGGGTGCATAACTGATGTTTGGTTACTGGTATTGAGTTCAGATAACAACATGATTAATGAATTATCTTTATGTACTAGATCTGGTTGATAACTCTCATAATATCATTGTATATGTGTGGATCTGGTGATTGGGTGATTCAAAAGGTTGTTTGATTATGAGCTTCAATGTTGTTGTTGGATCCAGTTTGAAAATTTATGAAAAGTGGTCCTTGAAAGAAAAGAAGTAGGGGGTTGTAGCTCCCTTCCAGGAGAGACTGGAAAATGAGAGAGAGTTGTAGCTCTCTGCAGGTTGCAGCCTGCGTACTGGTAAAGGACTGCACCAGTACAAAATCATTGTAACAGGAGTTTCTAATTTGAAAGAAGATAGAGACATATTGCAGCAGGTGGTTTTCACCCACATTGGGTTTCCACCTTATATCTGGTGTTCTTTGGTGTGACTATCTGTTTTTCTTGTTCATGCTCATTATTTTATGATACTGATATGCAAAAATAATTCAAAGTTTAAATAAGGAAGATTTGTTAAAATAACTTGATAATATTGATTCACCCCCCCCCTCTCAGTATTATTTTCAACAATTGGTATCAGAGCAGGTCCTTCAGAGAAGCTTGATCGCTTGAAGGTAGATCATTGATCATGAGCAACTACGAGAGAGAAGCATCAATCAGGCCACCAATTTTTGATGGGACGAACTTCAATTATTGGAAGATAAGAGTTACTGCCTATCTTCAATCTCTTGGTACAGAAGTTTGGGATATCATAGAGACAGGCTACACTTTTCCTTCAGCTACTCCTACAGATTCGACCGAGAAGAAGAAATATGAAACAAATGCGAAAGCAGTCAATACTCTATTGGGATGCTTATCCCAATCGGAATTCGTGAAGGTAATGCACTATAAATCCGCAAAAGAAATATGGGTCAAAATTGTCACGAGCTATGAAGGAGACGAACAGGTAAAGTGTGCTAAACTTCAAACTTTCAGGATTCAGTATGAGAATCTCAGAATGTATAATGATGAAAGTGTGGCTAACTATTTCCTTAGGGTAGATGAAATTGTTAACTGCATGAAAAACTTGGGTGAAGAAATAAAAGAGGCTATTGTGGTTGAAAAAGTCCTAAGATCCTTGTCCCCCAAGTTTGAATCTAAAGTGTCCGCTATAGAGGAAAAAGCAAATCTACAAACTCTCACCATGTCTCAACTACATGGAATTCTAACTGCTTATGAAATGAGAAAGGGAGGTCCATCAGACAGAAGAGAAGCGGCTTTCAAGGCTTCAGGCAAAGGAGATTACTATGAAGCAAGTCACGTGCCAAAAGAAGAAGAAGAAGAATCAAATTTTGTCAGAAATCTTCAAAGGGGTTCTGGAAGGTTCAGAGGTAAGTTACCTTTTAAATGTTTTGCTTGTGGAAGAGTAGGTCATTATGCTGCAAAATGTCCTTATAAGGATAAAGGAAAGGGCCCTGCTAGATGGAACAAGAAACAGAGTGCAAACAAGAAAAGTTACTACACTCATGAAGATAGTGATGGTCTATCGATTAGTGATGAAGATGAACAAGGTAATGACTATAAACTGTTAATGGCATTTGAAGATGATGATTATATGGATGCTATAGATGTGGATAGCCTTTTTGAAGAAATTACTAGACTCAAGAGATGTATAGAAGAAAAGAATATGATCATTGATACTCTACAATTTCAAATTGATGAAAAGGAAAAACATCTTGAAAAATTAGAAGGAGAAATTGTTGGTCTTAGAAAAGAGATTGAGAAAACAAAAGCTATTAATCTTAAGTTTGTCAAAGGATCTGAAAGTTTGGATGAGATTGTCAATGTACAACGTTCTCCACTAAACAAGACAGGTCTGGGCTATAATGGAGAAACTTCTCAAGCAACCACTTCAAAAAGTTATCTTGATGCAGCAAGAAGGAATGAGCAAAAGCACAATGAAGACCATCAGGCAAGGCAGGGACGAATTGCAAACAGAGACTATCAAGGGCAATTCATTTTAAGGGTGAACAAAAGCTACAACCAGCCACAGGTAAAATCTTCTCAATTTAGTTCAAGAATGGATGACAATAGAAATTACAATCATTTGGCCGATAGATTTGATAACCGCAGAAATTTCTTCAATGGACAATGTTTCTCTTGCCATAACTTTGGTCACAAAGCAGCTCAATGTGTTGCATATAAAACAATCATGACTAGAGAAGCTCAAAAACAAAGAAGTATGATCGGGATTACAAAAAGGACCTATAACAACTTTTCGGCTCTTGAAAATGAAGTTGAATGTTCTATTTGCAATAACTTTGGTCATGAAGATTCTGAATGCAGGAGCAGGTTTCAGCAGACAAAGGAACAAGCCTCAAACACCAAAACATGGAGAATAAAGGAACCACAAACAGAAAGATGTGGGATAGCATTCTATGCAGAGGGACAGGAAAATCTATGGTACATTGACAGTGGATGTTCGAAGCATATGACAGGTGATAAAGAAAAACTTGAGTCATATTCTGCTCTAGAAAAGGGAAAGAAAGTTTCTTTTGGAAATGATACTCCTGCAAATATAAAAGGAAAAGGCACTGCTCAGTTAAAAGAAAAGGTCAAGGCTGGAAATGTTTTGTATGTTGATGGATTGAAACATAATCTTCTAAGTGTCAGCCAGATGTGTGATCAAGGAACCGAGGTGATATTTAGAACAAATGGATGTCTTGTTCGTGATCTTGATACAGGTAAAACAGTGATCAAAGGTAAAAGAACTCCAAATAATCTATACGTATTTGAAGAAGGACAACAACAATGCTATCTAAGCAAGGATGATGAACACTGGCTATGGCATCAGAGGTTGGGGCATCTAAGCTTTTCACAAATAAGGAAAGCATGCAAATATCAGGCAGTTCGCGATCTTCCAGATATCAAAATTCTAGACAACACCATATGCAAATCATGTCAGTTTGGAAAGCAAACCAGAACTAATTTTCCAGAGAAGGAAGGATCAGCTAGCATGCCTCTTGAGCTAGTACATACAGATACATGTGGTCCATTCAGAAAAAGAACACCTCGAGGAGAAGAATACTTGATATTATTCATTGACGATTTCTCCAGGTTTGTCTGGTTAGGACTAATGAAGCACAAAGATGAAGCATTCGAAAAATTCAAATCCTTCAAAGCCTTGGTTGAAAATGAATCAGGATACAAAATTAAGTGCCTCAGATCTGACAGAGGTGGGGAGTTTACCTCGAATGATTTTTTCGATTTCTGTGAAGAACATGGGATAAGAAGAGAATTCTCTACAGCTAGAACTCCTCAGCAAAATGGAGTTGTGGAAAGAATGAACAGAACAATCCAACAAATGGCTCGTGCTATGCTTGATGAGTCGGGTACTCCCGCAACTTTCTGGGGTGAAGCTGCACATGCTGCAGTTGTTATTCTCAACAAAACAAATGTCTGTGTTAACAGCACTCAAACCCCTCATGAGCTCTGGTGTGGTGAGACTCCTTCGATGAAGCACTTCAAAATATTTGGGAGCAAATGTTATATTAAGAATACTGATGAGCAACTTGGCAAACTTGAACCTAGAGTAGATGAAGGCATTCTTCTTGGTTATTCTCCACATAGCAAAGCATACAAGTGCTACAATAAAAGACTTGGCAGAATTGTTGACAACATTGATGTAGTGGTTGATGAGAAGGGATACATTCCTAGGCAAGTACATCATGAAGACATCGAAGAAGATGAAGGCTACCCTCAAAGACAGAATGATGAAGAAGAAGAACCTCAAGAAGAACCAGAGGAGCAGACAAGAATAGAAGAGAAGACTCCATCCAGATATGTTCAGAAGAATCATCCAGAATCTCAGATTGTGGGGCAGAAAGAAGCAGGTGTACAAACAAGAAGAACAATTGCATAAGCTTCAAGCTATTTGGCATTACTCTCTTCCACTGAACCACAAAATGTGAAAGAGGCATGCAAAGATGAATGTTGGGTCAAAGCAATGGATGAAGAAATTGAGCAGATCGAAAAGAACAACACTTGGGAGTTGGTTCCTAGACCAAAAGATAAGAATGTTATAGGAACAAAATGGGTCTTCAAAAATAAATTGAATGAAAATGGAGAAGTAATTAGAAACAAGGCCAGACTTGTTTGTAAAGGGTATGCACAGCAAGAAGGAATAGATTTTGAAGAAACCTTTGCTCCTATTGCAAGACTTGAGGCCATCCAAATGTTCCTTGCTCTCTCAAGCTTTCAAAACTTCAAAGTACTTCAAATGGACGTGAAATCAGCCTTTTTGAATGGAGACTTAGAAGAAGAAGTATATATTGAGCAGCCAGATGGTTTCATTCTTGGAAATGATCCAAATCTTGTATGCAGATTGAAAAAGGCTCTCTATGGTCTCAAACAAGCTCCAAGGGCTTGGTACTATTGTTTGGACAAATATCTTCATCAACAAGGTTTTTCAAAAGGATCAGCAGATAGCAATATTTATATAAAAGTTGAAAATGACAAATTGCTAATACTTGTTGTGTATGTAGATGACATTATCTTTGGCAGCAATGAAGAAGCTATGAGTCAAAGCTTTGCCTTGGTCATGCAGAAAGAATTTGAAATGTCCTTGCTGGGAGAACTGACATATTTCCTTGGTTTGCAAATCCAACAAAAGGAAGGAGGAATCTTTTTGTCTCAAACCAAGTATCTCAAACAGATTTTGAAGAAATATGGCATGGAAGATGCAAAACCAGTATGTACACCCATGGTCACAGGATGTAGCCTCAGTGCAAATGATGAATCTCCAGCAGTACATCAACCAACCTACAGATCTATGATTGGAAGTCTACTTTATCTGACAGGTACCCGACCGGACATCATGCATGCCGTTGGAATAGTTGGAAGATTTCAGGCAAATCTGAAGGAGACTCATCTTCAGGCAGTGAAGAGAATTTTCAAATATCTTCAAGGGACTCAAAATTATGGTTTATGGTATCCTAGAGATACAAATCTCACACTTCATGCTTATACAGATGTCGATTGGGCCGGAAGCATGGATGACAGGAAGAGCACAAGTGGTGGCGCATTCTTTATGGGTTCCAGACTAGTATCTTGGTTCAAAAAGAAACTGAGTTCGATTGCCTTATCTACAGCTGAAGCAGAATATGTTGCTGTTGCATCTTGCTGCACTCAACTCCTTTGGATGATGCAGACCTTGCAGGATTTTCAAACCACTTGTACACCACCTATCTCCATCTTATGTGATAACACAAGTGCAATCAGCATCTCAAAGAACCTAGTCATGCATTCAAAAACCAAGCACATACCAATCAAGTATCATTTTCTTCGGGAACAAGTGCTTGAACAGAAGGTCAAGTTGGAGTATGTTCCTTCTAAGGAACAAGTTGCTGATATACTCACCAAACCATTGCCCAGGGAGACTTTTGAATACCTCAGGCAAAAGCTGGGGGTTGTTGATGCATCATCTTGTTGTTGAATCTCTTCTGATTGTTGGTTGTACGGGAATATGCGTACATGTGCTGGGTTGCGGATTGGTTGAAGATCAAATAGAACTGGTTCAGGGGGAGCTTATAATGCATTGTTGGCATTATGGAGGATGTACAGAAGGTGATCATGGATGCTGATCTGAATATTACTGCAATATGTCTCTATCTCTTTCATGGTCATTTATGTTGTTTGGTGGATTATGTTTCTTCTTTATAGATCTGGTTCATATTCAGGGGGAGCATGCTCTTAGGGGGAGCATAACCCTTTGCCCTTGATGTCAAAGGGGGAGAATGAGCTAAAGATTTTGAGGTTTCCATCAAGTCCAAAGGGGGAGATTGTTGGCATTATGATTCTGGTATGGCTTTATGATACATATGTTGTACTTGATGGCAACCCACTCATCTCAGATGATAAATTATAGTGCAGAAAAGTTCACGCACTTATATGCAGAGAAAATCTTATTCTATGTAGAGAAAAGTTCACGCACTTATATGCAGAGAAAAGTTTATTTCATGTAGAGAAAAGTTCACCCACTTTTATGCAGAGAAAAGTTTATTTCATGTAGAGAAAAGTTTATTTCATGTAGAGAAAAAGTTCACGCACTTTCATGTTGGAGAACTTACCTTTCGTCGATGGTAGTTAGTCCTTGGTATTTGAACCTATGGTTTTGGACCATGGTACCTCGTCAAAAGTGTGTATATGTTGGAGAACTTACCTTTGGTCCATGGTGGTTAGTCCTTGGTATTATTGAGCCCCATGTTTTTGGGCCCCTTGTATTGGTTATCTATGGTATTGATCCATGATTTTAGGAAGAAGCTTGCCTATATAAAGCAAAGGAGATCACTTGGCTAATTCATTCTTGCAAATCGAATATCTTAAGATCTGAAATATTGGGTTATTGTTTTAAAAGTTTGATCTATGAAAGGGAAGTTGAAAGCGAATATGTGAAGGGTGATCTCTCGAGCGCTGCAGCTGCGGAAGTGCGAAGGCGCCACAGAAGGCGCAGTGCGGAGGCACCACAGAAGGTGCAGTGCGGAGGCGCCACAGAAGGCGCAGTGCAGAGACGCCACAGAGGCGCAGTGCGGAGGCGCCACAGAAGACGCAGTGCGGAGACGCCACAGAAGGCGCAGTGCGGAGGTGCCACAGAAGGCGCAGTGCGGAGGCGCCATAGAAGATGCAGTGCGGAGACGTCATAGAGGTGCCACAGAAGGTGCAGTGCGGAGGCGCAGTGTAGAGGCGCCACAGAGGGCGCAGTGCGGAGGCACCACAGAAGGCGCAGTGCGGAGGCGTCACAGAAGGCGCAGTGCGGAGGCGCCACAGAAGGCGCAGGTGTGGTGGTCGCGGCGCCATAGAAGGCGCAGGTGCGGAGGTAGTACAGATATCCGCAGATCTATACCAATGAAGTTGCGATCCCTGCTTAAAATTTGTTTTAACTGCCTTTGACTATTCTGCAGGGTTTTGGGTGCATAACTGATGTTTGGTTACTGGTATTGAGTTCAGATAACAGCATGATTAATGACTTATCTTTATGTACTAGATCTGGTTGATAACTCTCATAATATCATTGTATATGTATGGATCTGGTGATTGGGTGATTCAGAAGGTTGTTTGATTATGAGCTTCAATGTTGTTGTTGGATCCAGTTTGAAAATTTATGAAAAGTGGTCCTTGAAAGAAAAGAAGTAGGGGGTTGTAGCTCCCTTCCAGGAGAGACTGGAAAACGAGAGAGAGTTGTAGCTCTTCGCAGGTTGCAGCTTGCGTACTGGTAAAGGACTGCACCAGTACAAAATCATTGTAACAGGAGTTTCTAATTTGAAAGAAGATAGAGACATATTGCAGCAGGTGGTTTTCACCCACATTGGGTTTCCACCTTATATCTGGTGCTCTTTGGTGTGACTATCTGTTTTTCTTGTTCATGCTCATTATTTTATGGTACTGATATGCAAAAATAATTCAAAGTGTAAATAAGGAAGATTTGTTAAAAGAACTTGATAATACTGATTCACCCCCCCCCCCCCCTCTCAATATTATTTTCAACAATAACTTTAGAGATTGAGACATTAATATAATCAATGACACCACCTCCATATTAATCTTAAGTTTAGGCCCTAACAAGCACATAACGATATAAAGAATAACTTCTGGCACACATAATGAATATGTACTTCATTAGTCTACACACCCTGGTTGACAATTTAAAGACATTAAATTGGTCAAAAAAAGAGGTACAAACAAGGTTCAACAACACTAATAAGGGGTATGCCATGAGAGGGTTTAGTGAGCCAAAACCAATCATACATACATAACTAAGAACATGCCATAACTAAATTGCAAACTAGTTCATAATAGATCACCGACATGGTAAGAAATAAGTAAACACAGATTCAAAAGAAAAACATACATGAAAAAAATCATGAATCAGTCCATAACATATTGCGTATATGGAAGCACACATACAAATATAGTGAAAATATCATACAAACAATACAACCACCATCAGTAAGCATGGGAATTAGTGTCGAACATGGAGAAAATCTTATTAACGCTGCTGCAACTTCAAGTACATATCTTGCAATTGGTTAAAACCCAATAGTGGAACATGGGTTGCTTATATCATTGCCCAATGCAAAACCCTAGCCTCACTACAACTCCCTCTACTAGCTGCCAAGATCTGAGTGCCTCTAGCTCTCAAGCACAAATCAACTATCTAATCCTAGCCTCAACTCAAGTGCTAAAAGTCCCTTATCATGAGGCATGAGAGCACATTTATAGAGATGAGGTGACTATTCACCTACCATGACCCTTGACCTCCCCTCATGACTCTTGAACTTCCTCACTTCTCTCTCATGCCTATTGATTAGTACATGATGAATTGATCCCAACATAACAAATGACATCATGATGACAACATTTTCACATTGATAGAAGAGAGAATGTTAGGAGACGTGGGAAGTTTCGAGAAACCCTAGGGTTGGTTATTTGTTTCCGACATTGTTGTGACAACATGAATGGTTAAAATTATTGCCATTGTGCCTCGCTCGCATCTAATCATCTCATGTCGTTGTGCCCCAGACATTTCCACCATACTTTAGGAGGATTAGTGGACCTAGTTTCAACCTCGTTAAAGCCCTAGCTGTACAATTACTATGGAAAAACCCTACATAAGTTGGAATTATCGTCCTTCTTCACCCTGCAAGAAAATTACAATAGTTATACTCATTTGTAATAAAATAACCATACTATAAATGTAAAAATAATCATGAAGAACATAAATCAACTTTGGACCCCTGGATAATCCTTTCTCGTGCTATGGAATTGTCAGAGTAAGTGGCCTTGCAAGGTCTTCCCAGGCTTCCTCATACATGTTTTCATCTACGGCTTTTTATTCTCCATGGGTGAGTGTTAAATGCAATGTCATTGCCCTATCTTGCATAGGCATCTTCGATTCAAGGGAATGTGTCAATATGGTTTTTTTCTTTGGGAGATCCATACATGAATAACTCACTCCTCTGTGCCGAAATTCCTTCTTCTACAATATTTCTTCACAAATTTTACCACATCAAACCCAACCCTAACTTCTTCCCTGCTTTCGCAAGTCAATTTTACCCAATTGATGCTTTGTAGGGTTAACTTGTAAATTTCCAAGGTGTTATCACATGGAGGCATCCGTTTTGCAAAGAATCCCATTGCAACATGTGACACACCTCGAAGCTCATAGTTGATACAAAAAATCTCCAAGGTAACCTAGCATCAACAATGTTCAGTGAACAAGAGAAATGGTTATGTGTATGTCCTATTTTGATGTCCAAATTCCTTGTGTTGGATGAAAATATAAGTTTATTTGAAGCATAACAAATGCAAAGCATTTCTACATGTGTAGTTGTATCTCTGTTCTCCTCCACTAAATTATGGGCTTGGGTAATGATTCTTCCATTATGAACCAAAACAACACCCACAGGTACTTCCCAGGTGTTTGCAACCATTCTGGCCTCGAAGAAAGTCTCCCTCATAAACTTTTCATCTTCTTCCTTCTGCTCACATTGCAATATAAGTGCTTCTTCCCATATAATGAAAGTTTCCTTGGGAACTTGATTCCTTTTCTTAAGGTTTTTGGTCATTTTTCCTTTTCTTCATTTTCTACACTTTGAACCAGTTCCTAAATGTCATCATGTTCTTCTATTTCATCCTTGATTACCATATATGTTTCTCCTTTTCCCCTCTCCAAACAAGCATTTTCTTCAAGTGACCCACTTGGAACACGTCTAGTGGAAACTGGTAATTCATCTTCCAGTAATCATTCTGAACCTCATTGTATAGCAGCCTTCTGCACCTCTACGTTTTTTCTTCTTCTCTAGTTCTGTGATCATTCCTAAGATATAATTACTTGAATATTTAGAATGGGGATCACCAGAAAACTGGGAAATTTTACTGCTTGTTTTGGGGTCACCATTGGATCTCATTTTCTCCACTTCTATAGTGAAACTGAGGACACCATTGCGAACCAATGTATAAGATGAAATTTGTAACATATTCTCAAATGTATTATGATTGGTCCTTCCATTGTAATTACGTCGACATTATGTGAGAACAACTCTCTGAGGTTTTCCAATCATAACAAATTCTCTCTACTATCAAGAGAGGTGAGAGGCATGCGTATGATGAGTCAATAGGCAAGTGGCATAGTCGTGTCCCAGTGTTGGTCACATTTTAATGGTACAAGGGTCACGTGGTAGCTTCATAATGGAAATCCAATGGATGATTGTTGCGACTATGCGACTCAGCTTCCTGGTTAGAGGTCGCATATTTGCATCTCTTCGAATATTGCATTGGTTATGGATTTTGATGAGAGAAGAGCTTAAATTATGAAAATGCACCCCATGAGTATCTCTGAGTAGAGTCAAAAATCCATGGGGAGCAGCCTATTCTAGCAACTCTCCTCTAGTATAGTAGTTCGATTCTTCCTCTCACATGGCTCATACATATATAAGAGCAAGGTTTGGTCTCATGCTTTCTACTTGTGCTAATATCATTCCACTTGAAAATATCTCACTCAATCTGACCTGGATCATATGTATATCAGTGAGGAGTTCAACTTCTTATGGCGAGGTAAAAAAAGGAAACATAGAGTGTTGGAATCGATGACCTTTATCAATTGATCATGGGTTTGATCATGTGGCTTAGTGACCGCTGGCAAAGTTGCATGGTTTCACTGCATGAAGGCCACACCCTTTGGCTTATAATGGAGTGAAATGTCGTGACTTTGGTGGATATATGACTCACCAGAGGTTGCACAGTCACATTGCATAGTTTGTCACATTCCCCAACTACTTCTAGAGTGCAACTCTGTGACTTATGGTCCCTCCAAAGGAATTGTGACTTCTGAAATAATGCAAATAACTGAATCCAGCTCAACATTTAGCTTCTACAATAGCAAATGGTGGTGGTACATAAATGACTGATGCATTTTCCTTTCTTTGAACCTTTTCTTCTGTAATCGTTTTAAAACTGGAAGGCCTAAGTGTTATGTTCCTCATAGTGTTTCATATTAACCCTTACCCAATGCATCCTTAGTGACCAATATCTTGGTGTTTTTGAAATTTTCATGTGTGGCCCAGTTGGGTGGTGCTCCCTTCACCATTTGGGGCGATGATTTTAATATGAACCCGAGATAGTTTATCCATATGCTTACACATCAACCTCATCAAATGAATTCGAAACCCCTACATCCTATATAGAGTAGGATAGCATCATCGCATTTTAACTCCAGCCATTTCGTGACTATGTGAGGAAAATTTTTGGTGGGTTTCCAACCCTCAGCCTGATTCAATATGCTCTATCATGGTCTTCATAGTGCTAGCGAGTGGTGTTTCATTCTTCTACATTGAAACCAGGCTAGCCATGTTTTTTTTTTAGGTTTCACAATCGGATTTACTATTATGAAACCATCTCACAAAAATATAGAAAATATAGATAAATGCCTTAGAAATTATCCTCTTCAAGGGGGTAACCTCCTTTACATTACATAAATGAACAATTATTTGATGATACAAATGACAAGACCTCCTTTCTATATATAAGAGTGTAAGAGGTCATAATATAATCAGAGCCTACATAACAATAATAATGTAAGGGCACAACAATAACAATAGTGGGCTTATATGGGGCACAATGATAACAATATGGGTACTACATGGGCACAAAAATATAATAAGGGGGTTGCACTAATAACAATAAGGGTTTATACTAGTAGTATAGGGACCTAACATGCCCCTCTCCTTAAAAAAGTGTTGTCCTCAATGCTTGAGTAGTTTTTGATGCTTCTATAAAAAATTATCAACCTTCCATATGGAATCTTCAGTGGGTAAGTTCTTCCACTTGATGAGATACTCTGAAATTAATCGATTTTGTAGCTGTTGATTTCTCGGTTTTGTGACTACTTCAGGTTCCAATATGATTTTTCCTTCCTTTTCAAGTTCTGGAAATATTGCTTGAACTAGGATCTTCTGCAATTTTTGAATGAGTTCCCACCCTGCTTTGTCATTCTTCCATTTATCCCTTGCTTTGTTTATCGAATTTGGTTGGATAATTATACCAACGTATTTCATTTTTGAAACCATATGTTCAATTTCACTCCTTTGGGCATATGGATATCTGTAAGGCCTGATGTTTGGAGGAACACTTCCTAGAATCAAATGAATAGCATGATCATGATCACAAATATATGGGAGGCCTTTGGGAGTCTCAAATACCTTGGAATGATTGTCCAAGACTTTTTGGAGATCTGGAGAAAAAGATGATTTTGATGTGGGAACCTCTAGCGAACATAATTGTGCAATTATGCCTTGTTGTTCTTTAATTATAAGCTTTGTCATTCCATTAGAGTTGATTAGCTTTCCATGTTTCCCTGTGATACCCCTTAATGCAACTTCCTTTCCTTCTGAAGAAAATTTCATGAAACATTCTTGAAAATTAAAAGCTATTGTACCCAAGGATTGTAGCCATTGGAATCCTAGTACAACATCAACATCACACATTGGAATGGAAATCATTGGGCTATTCAATACATATTCTCCCATGGATAGCTTGCTATTATGGCACTTTCCAGAGAAATTTATGGTTCCTCCACTTGCAAACATCACTTGGCACTTTGGTGTTGGCTATAGGAAGCAATTCAATTCCTTGGATATCTTACAATGAATAAAATTATGGGTACTACCCAAATCAAACAACACTATTACCTTTTTTTTCTTGATATGCCCTTTTATCTTGCGAGTTTGAGGAGTGGTAATTCCTATCAATGGATTACAAGATATGGTTAGATTCATTTCATCTTTCTCTGGGATTGGTTCTTGGTGTATATCCTCTTCTTTTTACATTTCTTGTTCCTTTTCTTGCTCCTCTTCCCCATCTATGTAAATTAATTTCTTCTCAGCACACTTATGACCTTTACTGTATTTTCTATCACAATTGTAACAAAGCCCTTTTTCTCTTTTTTCTTCCAATTGTTTTGGCGTCAACCTTGTAGATGGTGAAAGGATAAGAGAAACAACAGTTCTATCTTTATAGTTACGAGTGTTAGGCGTCCTTGTTTCCATAATTTTGCTTTCAATTTTTCTTGCCAACCTGTATGCCTTGTCCAATGAATCAGGTTCCCAAAGGTGAACCTCATGTTGGATGTTATCATTTAAATTCCTTATGAAGACTTCAATCCTATGCTTCTCTGGAATATCATTTACCCCTATATTCAATTTTTGGAAGTCCTCAATGTGCTCTTCCATTGAACCCTTTGTTTGAGATTTATCATTTGGCTGAAGAAGGTGTTGCTCTTTGTATCCTCATAATGTGCTATCATTTCGTCCATGAAAATTGACTAGGTGACAAGTTTTTTATGAGAACAAATCCCTCTATACCATACAAATTGATTTGGTTCTAAGTAAAAAGATTCAATATGTACCTTTTGTGTGTTTTGCACATTATGTAGATCAAAATATTTCTCCATTTGTAGTATCCATGTTACGGGATCCTTGCCATCAAACTTCCTCATATCTACCTTTGGAATATGATGGGTCTTCAATCCAACATTAGATTCTATGAAATCATGATTAACATTACTTTTCTTCTCATCATGAGTTTCCTCTACTACCTTTTCGCCATTAGGAGGCCTTTCTTGTAGCAACTTTGTCCCACCTTCCTTCAAACCTTCCATGTCTTTCTTCAAATCTTCCATGCCTTTCTTCCAATATGCTTTCATATCATCAATATCAACTTCCAATGAATAGATAAAACTATTTATCTTAGCTTCGATCACATTATTCAAATCATCCATCTAATTTTGACTACTAGGTGTTTATATTTTCTTGATTCGAATCATTCTTTTTCGTGCTTTTAGGACCTCGATCTTGAATCCGTTGTGTCTCTGAAATTGTGGATATCCAAGGTCTGAAATTTCTTCCTGTGGTAACCCTCTAAGTACTCTTTCTAACCCTGCAATTCTTACTAATATTGGATTCTCCAATGAAGAGTTATGCCAAATCTCCCACAATGACCTGATTATAGATTAGTTCAGTTGAGCGAGACTGTACTAAGTGTCACATGTCACTATTATGACCTTAGGATCTGAAACTGATACATCAACAACTACAGTCCGTCTGCTTTTTGTAACTTCTTACAAAATTTCAATTTGATGCTTGGAAACAAAGCTATGATGAGTTTCCCCATGTCACTTGTTTGAGATATAATTTGGGATCCTGCAAAACCCTAACTGCCTTGGATCATATCTCCGAAAGTGTAGTGAGACAAGATTTGAAATTCAGACCCGAAGTTTCGAGTGATTTCGGCTCAAATGTTTTTTTTTTTCGATTCTGAAACGTTGTAGAAAAAAATGTATTCCGAAAATTCCACAATGACCTATTTGTAGCAGCGAAACCTTAAAATCCAAGCTTTGATACCAAATGTTATGAAACTAGCTCACAAAAAGATAGAAAAGTTAGATCAAACCCTTAGAAATCAGCCTCTTCGAGGGGGTAACCTCCTTTACATTACACAAATGAACAATTCTTTGATGATACAAATGACAAGACCTCTTTTCTATATATAGGAGTCTAAGGCGTCATAATATAATCAGAGCGTACATAACAATAATAATGTAAGGCACAACAATAACAATAGTGGGCTTATATGGGGCACAATAATAACAATATGGGTACTACATGGGCACAACAATATAATAAGGGAGTTGCACTAATAACAATAAGGGGTTACACTAGTAGTACAGGGACCTAACATTTACTTATAGGAAAACCATTGTTCAGATTATCTGGGGCAACTTTGTCGTTGATTGCTCAAACTAATGACCACTTTACTATGAGGCAGATGTCATGGTTGAAGGAGATAGCAGATTATTCCCTCATGGTTATAAATTTCATTAGAGGGATTGGTAGACAAACCGCCTATATGGCTTATCAGTTTATTCTTTATTTTGTGAAAGGATATAAGTTGGCATATTGGCTTTCCTTACGTATTGGGTTCTTATGGTCATGATTTGGTTCAGATCTGATTTGATCCAGGCCAAACCAAATAAGATATGATTAGATCAAGGATAGTATTCTCAAAACGTGGGCATGACCCGAGAAATTATATGGCAACAAAATATACAAGAAAATCTAGGTCAACTATATGGTCGAGAGCCCTCCTCTAAGTCGACCAACATGTATTTATTCCTTTTGAACTGGTGGTCCCCTCTTAATGGTAGAAAGAAATACCTTAACAAATCTTGTGAGAAGTGTGTCATCATTTATGTGTGTTTTTAAAAGTCTTGCATCCACCTTTGACGTGAGATGGCAATTTGTGGCATGACGTTATCTCTTTTAGTGTTGCCATGCACTATCTCTTCTTATTTTTTTGCTTTAGTGTGCCAATGCATCCAATAGCACTTGATTCATGAACGATAGCTCAAAGGAACATCATCCTTCAAATTTTTACAATGGAATTAAATTCCATGTATACGGTGTTCCAGTTGGAAGAAAATTTAAATGTCCCTCTACCACATGTTTAATAGGTCACTCCTCCACCATGAGCTTGCACTGTCCCATAATATTCTTGTGATATGATGCATTCTCGATTAATGTTTCCCTATCACACTTCTATTGGAAACAAGATTTTGGCCCCTCCCCTATGCAATGTATATGTATATGCATGTGAAGGGAACACACCATTTGATCTAGGATAATGTTATGGTAGGGATACATTTGCCTAAGCAAATTATAATTAATGGGGACTTTAAGTGTATGAGAAATTTTCCATCTCTCCTATATTTTGGTCTGGCACTTACGATGTGATCCAAATAACATGCATCCAAACCATAAAGCCTTAATAAATAAATAAATAAAATAAGGAATTTGAAGGTTGGTTTAAGTGAGTCCCACAAGGTCGCAAAGAGATTCATCCCATCAATGTGGATATCTAAAATATCACATATGTTTCTTTAAGTGAAGTATACAAGCCACAACATAAGGCTTACGAGAATTAGCTTGCGATATACAAGTGGATTCTCTTCACCAACCTAAACCTTGAAAAGGGTGCCGAAGGCACTCATGATGGCATAGGGTTTCAAAAAAGATAGCAATTACCTCAAAAACTAATGCATGCATTGGGATGGGGAACCAATGATGATTCAAGGGAAATATGAAATGCAATGACCCTTACCATAATTCCACGCAATGCTGATGAGAATTCATCCCTAGAGGCATAAAAATTAGGTTAAAACATGAGGAGCATCCAATCCAACAGTGATTCTAAGATTATTTTTTCAATTTAGGGTTTCATCCAAACCTTAACATGGTCACTGTAATGAAGGCCATATTGAACTCTTTCCTATCCATAGACAATGCCTAGACTTATTGTGATTCTCATTATAGAAGAATAAGACTCAACATTACAAGATACTTTTAGTGCATTGTTGAAGTGACAAAGTTTCAAATCCCTAATGTAATCATAAAGTCAATGACATGATGCGTGGGTGTAACATGTAACACATGAATGTGCACATCAATAGGGTTTGATAGGAAGGGTATCGAGGAGAGTAATCATTTGAGACCCTAATGGGCTGAGCTAGCTGAGGGGGACCCAAAATTTTGAATATGCCCAAGATTTTGGGTGGTGCCATAGCAGCTACAACAAGTTTATATACCTTAGAATTTTAATATTAATCCCTAGGGTTTATTATTCCCTTTGGTTTATAATATTGATCATATTGAACCATGGTTGAATGTCACATTGTGATAAATTATTGTCTCAATATGAGAATCAACCATGGTGAACCATGATCCAATGTCACACTGTGACAAAGGTTTTGTCGATATGAAAATCATCCATGGTCAACCATGGTCCAATGTCACATTATGAAAATGGTTTCCTCAGTATGAAAATCAACCATGGTCAACCATGTCTATTT